>CM042388.1:19929969-20202469 GCA_023634145.1 Thymallus thymallus | reverse complement strand
GATAAACCAAACACCCAACACCCACAGTGAATGTCAGGACCTGACTGTGGCCATCCCACTCTCTCTAGTGGGATTCAGAGACCTGGCCTCAGTCAGGCCCTTACAAGGTGTAGCAGTGGTAAGATGTCGGGACAGCTTTATGTAGGCCCGAACAGTTTGTGGGCACCGTTTGTCACCGTTATAGTGAAATTAATGTATTGTTTAGTGTTGTATAGTGGCTTTGCTGACATGCTATAATCGCCACTGGTACTGAATAAGCCCAATGTGTTTCTATGGGCATACTATGCAGACCTAAGCTTTTTGCCTGCATTCCCACCTTTGGGACAACACCTCGTATTGTTAGGGCAGAGACATGACCATCTCTTCATTATATCATTATATAGGCCTACACTGTCCAGATGCTGGTTCCCCTAAAGTAAATTGATGTTTTGCCAAAATTATATAATTACTTCTGTCTAAATAAAATCACTCAAAATACTTTACCAGAGAGCTTGACTTAGCCACAAAGAATCATTAGCTTATTATTATTTTTTTAATTGCAGCGGATTGTTTCAAATCACACGTGCTTAGTCCTTTGCCTATTTGGGAAGCCAGCAATTTGGGCAGCGTGCGTGGCAATAGGCCTAGCTGGTTACTGAGCTGCAGCAGTCAGTGAAAAACATCTATGTGTGAAGATAATGTGTCTTGAGTATAATTTAAAATGTTGAGACAAGGGGAGGGGCGTGTGGCGAATAATAGGCGTCTCTCTCCAGAATACTTGCACTCAGCTCACCAGAATGTGCTCCACTGTCTCCCGCCAACTCTTGCACGTTCATTGTGTGAACTGTTTGCCCTTTGACTGTTTATTTTGATAAATTCCCCGTTACATATGTAACCAGTAGGCCTAGTAAATGTTCCGTTAATCCCCGTCATTTGGTTACATTAATTTCTGTTAATGCATGTATTACAGTCATTTACCGTTCTCATTCTTGGACTGGAAACGTTGTTTGCAGAGTTCACAATCTGCTACACATTGTGAGAAACAACTTTGGTTTTATTCATAACCGTCATTTAGGAGTTTACTACATTTTTTTATTGTCTTTTGTTTGGAGTGCCCCATGTGAGCAGTGCTCATGTGTGTGGTTTTTCTGTCCTGATAACTTTGAATGAGCGTGCGAGCACACCAACCTGCTGAATTGATACAATGTTGCACTTCACTAGAGATAGCTCAAGTCAATACAGATCAAAAGGGAGGCAGACAGGCGGAGTAGAGACATTAATCCAATCGAAAGAACCTGAATTTATCCGAATATAAGTCAGTTACGATGCCGAACTGCAGTCAGGTCAAGACAAAGAGCACGCAGATGAGTTTCCCTGAGACCGTTTCTGACATTGTGTGCAAAAACTATTCGGTTTGCAAACCCACAGTTTCATCAGCTGTACGGGTGACTGGTCTCAGACGATCCCGCAGGTGAAGAAGCCGGATGTGGAGTTCCTGGGCTGGTGTGGTCACAGGTGGTCTACGGTTGTGAGGCCGGCCGGCCGGACGTACTTCCAAATTCTCTAAAATGACGTCGGTGGAGGCTTGGTTGGTGCTCTAGCATTAGTTGAATTTTAACTTTTAGATTTGTATCATTTTAATTCCGATTTTTATGATTAACCAACGTTATTATTGAAATTAAGCTGTTCCACGAACACGCGCATCTAAAAATAATCATAACTTGCACGCAGATAGTAGGATAAATTGTAAACTTCACCAAATTTGAAACTCACAAGCTGCCTGTGGTCTTTATTATAATAACCATTAACAAAATGTGGGTCTGTGCGATGCAGTGCCTTATTTGTATTTAACCTTTATATAACTAGGCAAGTCAGTTAAGAACAAATTCTTACTTACAATGACGGCCAAAGTGTTGATTTTTGTAATGAACCATACCATTTCTGGTTACTTATTAAAGTTAGCTGTGTAACTCATTGAAACAGCTTTCTAGTATACCCCTATTTGCCAGGTCTATTTTAGCCAAATGTTTTGCACTCTGTCTTGTCTGCCACACGGTGGTGCTATTGCTCAAAGTGACAAAATATTTTTCCTCAACATTCATAAAACATCCCCATTTACATTTACTCTTCATACATTTCGGTAACTAAAGCGGTTCTAAAATCTCACCTTGGACTGTTTGTGATAACCTGTGTGTTTGAGAAGCTGCGTACGTGAGCAAATGCATGTGTGAGTGTGTACCAACAAAGCTGTCACTTTCACAATTGCCGTGCCCTGGTATTGCAACACATCTCTTGTTGGCACGGCTTCTGTGTATCCACTGCATTTCCTCACCCCTAACATCCCATCGTCAGAAAGCAGAAGAGTTAGAAGTAGTGTTGCAGCCTCACATGATGATGAGCCTTGCTTGAGACATGGAACATCCACTTTTGCACACACCCACCCACGCTCACACACACACACGCACACACACACATTATTACCATGATGGTTAATTGCCTATGCTGATAGAGTTGGTGTTTACAGATGGACTATGATCATTGACTACTGAGCAGCCATCTTGTTTTGGGGTCATTTCATAGCGAGAGGAGAGCAGAGAGATGACTAAACCACCATTTCTGGGCACACACGGCACATTCTCTGCATAGTTTCCCAGTTGAGTCGATCACCACAACCATTAAAGTACATTTGTCTGCCCCGCTCCCTTTCTCTCTCACAAACACGCACACACACCCTGCACATCAGCTACACCAACAGACATCCACATAGTCAAGCCACTATATTGCATAGTTCTACAGCAGCATATTTTTTTTGCAGGGAAATGTGTGTATGTGTTTGTGTGTGTGTGTTTGAAAGGGGGAAAGATGATACATTCAGTAGGGTTAGAAGGTTTGTCTGGATTAGGTTGACTCAGCCCTGTTTTCATGGTGACAGTGACACACATTTGTACTTCTGAACTGTCTGTCATACTGTCTATGTCTTGTGTTTCACTTCCAGAGGTGTCCCCATATATTCAACTGTTGTCATAGATGTACGTCAACATATCCTGTTTCAAAGGTCAACTGGTTGTTAAATCCTAACTCTGGTGACCAACACCTGCAGTGTTGAAAGGCTGCTGTAAATCCTGACATCTTGACCTCTCTCTGTATCAGCTCAGGGGTCAGGGACAGTGCACAGTGGGGTCAAAGAAAACCCCTACTGTTCTGACCTTTCAGAGGAGGGTCTCTCTCTCTCTCAATTCAATTCAAAGGGGCTTTATTGGCATGGGAAACATACTGTATGTATACACTGCCAAAGCAAATGAAATAAACAATAAATATGTAAAGTGTTGGTCCCATTTTTTGTGAGCTGAAATAAAAGATCACAGAAATGTTCCATACACACAGAAAGCGTATTTCTCTCAAATTTAGTGCACAAATTGGTTTACATCCCTGTTTGTGAGCATTTCTCATTTACCAAGACAATAGTTCCACAGGTGTGGCATATCAAGAAGCTCATTAAACAGCATGGTCATTACACAGGTGAACCTTGTGCTGAGGACAATAAAAGGCCACCCTAAAATGTTCAGTTTTATCACACAACACAATGCCACAGATGGCTCATGTTTTGAGGGAGCGTGCAATTGGCATGCTGACTGCAGAAATGTCCACCAAAGTTGTTGCCAGAGAATTGCATGTTCATTTCTCTCCCATAAGCCGCCACCAACGTAATTTTAGAGAATTTGGCAGTATGTCCAACCGTCCTCACAACCGCAGACCACTTGTAACCACACCAGCCCAAGAACTCCACCTCCAGCTTCTTCACTTGCGGGATCGTCTGAGACCAGTCACCCGGACACCTGATGCAGTTCGGCGTCGTAACTGACTTCAGTGGGCAAATGCCACTGGCACGCTGGAGAAGTGTGGTCTTCACGGATGAATCACAGTTTCAACTGTACCGGGCAGATGGCAGACAGTGTTCGTCGTGTTGGCGAGCGGTTTGCTGATGTCAACATTGTGAACAGAGTGCCCCATGGTGGCGGTGGGGTTATGTTATGGGCAGGCATAAGCTACGGACAACGAAACAATTGCATTTTATCGATGGCAATTTGAATGCACAGAGATACTGTGACGAGATCCTGAAGCCCATTGTCGTGCCATTCATCTGCCGCCATCACCTCATGTTTCAGCATGATAATGCATGGTCCCATGTCGCAAGGATCTGTATACAATTCCTGGAAGCTTAAAATGTCCCAGTTATTCCACATACTTCACCAGACATATCACCCATTGAGCATGTTTGGGATGCTCTGGATCGACGTGTACGACAGCGTGTTCCAGTTTCTGCCAATATCCAGTAACTTCGCACAGCCATTGAAGAGGAGTGGGACAACATTCCACAGGCCACAATCAACAGCCTGATCAACTCTACGCGAAGCAGATGTGTCGTGCTGTCTGAGGCAAATGGTGGTCACACAAGATACTGACTGGTTTTCTTTTTTTAAGGTATCTGTGACCAGCAGATGCATATCTGTATTCCCAGTCATGTGAAATCCAAGAAATTGGCCTAATGAATTTATTTCAATTGACTGATTTCCTTATATGAACTGTAAATCTCTCAGTCAAATCTTGGAAATTGTTGCATGTGGCGTTACTATTTGTGTTCAGTGTGTTATCAGCTATGTACAAATTAATAAAAAAAATATGTTTACATTTTTTCAGTCAAGTATTCTACCCCTAAACATTTGCTTAACAAGTCACATAATAAGATGCATGGACTTGATTTTTGAATGACTACATCATCTCTGTACCCCACACATGCAATTATCTGTAAGGTCCCTCAGTCGAGCAGTGAATTTCAAACACAGATTCAACAAAGACCAGGGAGGTTTTCAAATGCCTCGCAAAGAATGACATCTATTGATAGATGGGTAAAAATAAAAAAACAGACATTGAATATCCCTTTGAGCATGGTGAAGATATTAGTTACACTTTGGATGGTGTATCAATACATCCAATCACTACAAAGATACAGGCGTCTATCGAACTTAGTTGCTGGAGAGGAAGGAAACCGCTCAGGGATTTTACCATGACGCTAATGGTGACTTTTAAACAGTTTTTAATTGCTGTGGTAGGAGAAAACCGAGGATGGATCAACAACATTGCAGTTAATCCACAATACTAACCTAAATGACAGATTGAAAAGAAGGAAGCCTGTACAGAATTAAAATAGTCCAAAACATACATCCTGTTTGCAATAAGGCACTAAAGTAAAACTGCAAAATATGTGGCAAAGAAATTAACTTTAAGTCCTGAATACAAAGTGTTATGTTTGGGGCAAAATCAACAACACATCACTGAGTACCACTCTTCATATTTTCAAGTATGATGGTGGCTGCATCATGTTATGGTTATGCTTGTCATCGGCAAGGACTAGGGAGTTTTTTAGGATAAAAATAAACAGAAAAGAGCTAAGCACATGCACAATTCTAGAGAAAAACCTGGTTCCAACAGACACTGGGAGACAAATTCACCTTTCAGCAGGACACTAACCTAAAACACAAGGCCAAATATACGCTGGAGTTACATACTACATTGAATGTTTTTGAGTTGCAGTTTGGACAAAAATTGGCTTGAAAATCTATAGCAAGACTTGAAAATGGCTGCCTAGCACTGAGCAACAACCAACTTGACAGAGCTTGAAGAATTTAAAAAAAATAATAATGTGCAAATATTGTACAATCCAGGTGTGCAAAGCTCTTAGCTCTCACAGCTGTAATTACTGCCAACTATTATTCTGACATGTATTGACTCAGGGGTGAGAATACTTCTGTAAGTAGATATTTCTAGACGAGATACGCGATTGAGAAGAGAGGAGAATAGGAGAGGAAAACTTTGAACATAGGGCTCAAGCGCCTACCGCTGGACGAATCGTTACCGTGGGGGGAGGAGTCCAACATGCAGCAGCCTTAAAACCCAGCTGTTCCAGAAAGAAAGACACAAAGAAAGAGTAACAGAATCCAGTGAACGGTCACACTGTTGGACAGTGCAGCAGCGTTCCCTTCACGACTTTCTAAAGGTGGATTTTATTTTCCTACTTCCGTTATTCTTGTCATTGGTCTCGGAGCTACGCGCTCATTATAGCTGTTCTCACACACTGATAGCCTACGCACACAGACACACTCACACCTACAGCGCTCAGCGGATTTCACTCTCAATAGGGGCACTTTTCTTTTCCCGTATTTCAAAGGAAAGTAAACAACGCGGGAGAAAATGTCGTTGTCAATTAACGGCGTCCTCTGTACGCTGACGGTGCTGATTCTGTGGCGGGCAGAGGAGCTAGTGGAAGCTTGCAGCTGTGCCCCCGTGCACCCGCAACAGGCTTTCTGTAATGCGGACGTAGGTAAGTGATTGACAGGCTACGCCCTCACGTGCACCTTCTGTTGTTGCGACTATACTACAGCCTCTGTCAAGAGGTCTGGTCCTTTAAGGAAGGTAGTGTGCTTGCCAGTTATGGCTGTTTTCCAATAGTCGCTACGCTGGTGGCAACGGTGGCAGAGTTTGTCACTTCTGTAGTCTCTGTCAAGCGTGTCCAGTAGTTCACATTGTGCATTCAGTTAATGTGGTACGTTCAGGAGTAGGGGGTCATTTCGGACGTAACCTAAATGTATTTTTTATTTCTGGGTCATTCCACCTCAAAAATAGCATTTATTTAACTAGGCAAGTCAGTTAAGAACAAATTCTTACTTACAATGACAGCCTACCTACAGGGTCAGCCCCTGGAGCAAATTAGGGTTAAGTGCCTTGCTCAAGGACTCATCAGATCAGTATTCGAACCAGCGACCTTTCGGCTACTGGCCCAACGCTCTAACAGCTAGGCTACCTGCCGCCCCATTTAGACACCCACCATCTCAGATTGTTCTGAAATCGTTTCTGTTGTTAGAAACAGATAAGATTATAATTCCTGCAACATTATTATTTTTGAAAATATAATTTGATCTCTGAGAAATTAAGGTAATTGATTCCCCCCAAATATGCCATTGAATGTATAGGATTCATATAATATTCAATAAATATAGTACCTAACATTCAATTTGGACCAAACTTTCTTTCTTCTAACAATTACTAAGACAAGGAATTCCCCATGTCTTACTCATTGTTAAAAAAAAGTTTGGTCCAAATTGGATGTTAGGTACAATATTTATTGAATATGTTATGAATCCTATATGTGAAATGGCCAATTTGGGGGGATTCAATTAACTTAATTTCTCAGATCAAATTAAATAAAAAATAAAAAATAATGTTTCTGGAATGCTTTTTATCTGTTTCTACAGAAACAATTTCAGAACAATCTGAGATGGTGGGTGTCATGGCTTGCTGAAATGACATGGAACTAACCTTCTTTTCCACACTGGCTGTTTCCTCTTGACTGATGAGAATTGATTGACCAACTTATAACACATTAAATGTAAACGGGAGATGTGTAACAGAGGTGGTTGGCTCACATGATGGTTAGTAACTGCCTGAGAGATCTGAAGGCTTGCATTGTGTCTCCACCTGACGATTCTGCAGACATGTAGGACAGGGTTGGATAGTAACCTGGAGGTGACACACACACACACACACACACACACACACACACACACACACTGTTTTCGCCAAGATTCTTTTTTTGCATGTGGTGGCAAAGATTGCGGAGGGGGTACAGGAACATGTCCCTGCGGGATATAATTTTTTGTAGAAGGTAAAAAGGTAATTTCTGGTCACTTTTTAAAAGAACGTTCTACTCCAAAATTAATGAAAATCCAATGATGCCAACACCCTCTATCTACAATCCCCGCCCAGAAATGAGCCCAATATTGGCAAAAAATACTATTTTAAGGCTCTTTTACCATAGCCTGTACATGGCACCATACAATATTATCAGGCAGGTGTGCTATTAGTAATAAGCAAGTTTTTTTTTCCTGCATCAAAAAGGGGCTACTTGGGCCTCCCGAGTGGCACAGCGAACTAAGGCACTGCATCGCAGTGCAAGCTGCGTCACTACAGATCCTTGTTCGATACCGGGCTGTGTCGCAGCAAGCCGCAACCTGGAGAGCCATGAGGCGATGCACAATTGGCCCAGGTTTGGCCGGCCGGGATGTCCTTTACGCTGTAGCGACCCCTGTGGCGGGCCGGGCGCATGCACGCTGACACAGGTGTACACCGACACATTGGTGAGGCTGGCTTCCGGGTTAAGCTTGCATTGTACCAAGAAGCAGTGTGGCTTGGCGGGGTTGACATTCGCCTTTCCCGAGTCCGTACGGGAGTTGCTGCGATGGGACAAGACTGTAACTACCAATTGGGAAGAAAAGGGGGTAAACAAAAGAAAGAATATTAAAAAGGGTCTACTTTCCTTTCCAAAAACTTGCCTACAATTCTACGCATTTTGCAATGGCTAATTCTGTGTTCTTATGCTCAAACATTATAACAAGATCAGTGGGGACCCGAATCGGGGCCAATAGTCCAGCCATGACAAAAGTACTCGTAAATTCATATTTTAATTGTATTGTTTTGATCGTTTTAGCTTTTTCTGGGATGTTTTCAAGTTCTCAAAGATTTTATGATAAAAAAATATATAGGTCAATCATATTTTCTATAAACATTGTCTGGTTTATAACTCATTTAAGTTTACACTGAAAGTGTTTTTCCATCCCAAAAAGTTATATTGAACAAAAAATGTGTGTGTGTGTGTGTGTGTGTGTATACAGTACCAGTCAAAAGTTAGGACACCTACTCATTTTCTTTTTTATTATACTATTTTCTACATTGTATAATAATAGTGAAGACATCAACACTATGAAATAGCACATATAGAATCATGTAGTAACCAAAACATTTTTCAAAAAATCAAAATATATTTTAGATTCTTCAAAGTAGCCAACCTTTGCCTTGATGATAGCTTTGCACTCTCTTGGCATTCTCTTAACCAGCTTCATGAGGAATGCTTTCCCAACAGTCTTGAAGGAGTTCCCACATATGCTGAGCACTTGTTGGCTGCTTTTCCTTCGCTCTGCAGTCCAACTCATCCCAATCTCAATTGGGTTGAGGTAGGATGATTGTGGAGGCCAGGTCATCTACACCATCACACCATCACTCTCCTTCTTGGTCAAATAGCCCTTACACAGCCTGGAGGTGTGTTTTGGGTCATTGTCCTGTTGAAAAACAAATGATAGTCCCACTAAGCGCAAACCAGATGGGATGGCGTTTTGCTGAAGAATGCTGTGGTAGCCATGCTGGTTAAGTGTGCCTTGAATTCTAAATAAATCACTGACAGTGTCTCCAGCAAAGCACCATCACACCACCACCTCCATGCTTCATGGTGGGAACCACACATGCGGATATCATCCATTCACCTACTCTGCATCTCAAAAAGACACGGCGGTTGGAACCAAAAATCTCAAATTTGGACTCATCAGACCAAAGGACAGATTTCCACCGGTCTAATGTCCATTGCTCGTGTTTCTTGGCCCAAGCAAGTATCTTCTTATTATTGGTGTCCTTTAGTAGTGGTTTCTTTGCAGCAATTCTACCATGAAGGACTGATTCACGCAGTCTCCTCTGAACAGTTGATGTTGAGATGTGTCTGTTACTTGAACTCTGTGAAGCATTTATTTGGGCTGCAATCTGAGGTGCAGTAAACTCTAATGAACTTATCCTCTGCAGCAGAGGTAACTCTGGGTCTTCCTTTCCTGTGGCGGTCCTCATGAGAGACAGTTTCATCATAACGCTTGATGTTTTTTGCGGCTGCACTTGAATAAACTTTTTCCTGATTGACTGACCTTCATGTCTTAAAGTAATTATGGACTGTCATTTCTCTTTGCTTATTTGAGCTGTTCTTGCCATAATATGGACTTGGTCTTTTACCAAATAGGAATAGCTGCTGTATGCCACCCAAGGCCTGGCCCTCCCATTAGGCAAGATTCGGCGATCGCCTAGGGCGGCACTTGAATTTGGGGTGGCATTTTGACAATTGGCTTCCCCTGATCGGCTACTACACGGCCGGCCGGCACTCCAGGTGCCAGCTCATAGCGTTGCTGTAGTTCCCACCCCCACCTGCTTCTCCTGGGGGGCGCCGGCGGTGTAGTAGCCGATCAGGGGCGCCGGAGGGCGGAAGCCAATTGTCAAAATGCCAGCGTTGGCTGGAGTATTGTAAATCTCGCCGTCATTGGACTCTGGAGCAGTGGAAACGCATTCTCTGGAGTGATTAATCACAATTCACCATCTGGCAGTCCGACGGACAAATCTGTGTTTGGCGGATGCCAGGAGAACACAACCTGCTCGACTACATTGTGCCAACTGTAAAGGTTAGGGAGGAGGAATAATGGTCTGTGGCTGTTTTTCATGGTTCAGGCTCCTTAGTTTCAATGAAGGGAAATCTTAACGCTACAGCATACAATGACATTCTAGACGATTCTGTTATTCCAACTTTGTGGCAACAGTTTGGGGAAGGCCCTTTCCTGTTTCAGCATGACAATGCCCCAGTGCACAAAGCAAGGTCCATACAGAAATGGTTTGTCAAGGTCGGTGTGAAAGAACTTGACTGGCCTGCACAGAGCCCTGACCTCAACCCATCGAACACCTTTGGGATGAATTGGAACACAGCAATGTTCCAACATCTAGTGGAAAGCCTTCCCAGAAGAGTGGAGGCTGTTATAGCAGCAAAGGGGGGACCAACTCCATGAATGCCCATGACTTTGGAATGAGATGTTTAAAGAGTAGGTGTCCACATACTTTTGGTAATGTAATGTATGTGTGTTTTTTTTATTTTGGTGTGGCAGCAACAATTTAGCAGTGGCGGTGTGCTGCTGCTAAATTAATACAGGGGAAAACTGCACACAGTCCCCTATGAGTTTACAGTGCTTTAGCGTCTGCTGTGGGGCTAGGAGTATCGCCTGGTTTGTGGACGTGGCACAGCAGGATGAGAGAGCGAGCAAGGCAGACTAAGATTGACTAAGCAGGGTAGTATAAATTCTGCTTTAGAATTGCTCTCAGAACTACAGTCTCACATCAGTCTTCTCTCTCTCTCTCTCTCTCTCTCTCTCTCTTTCCATCCTCCCTTCTTTCTCTGAGGGGTGTAGCTACGAGGAATGACAGGAATGTTTCTGGGGGTTTTAACGCTCCGCACCAAACTAATGCAGCGGGACAGCAACAGAAACAGACACACACACACCACTTCAAGGAGACTTCCCACTGGGCAAAAACTGGTTGAATCAACGTTGTTTCCACTTAATTTTAGCAACAAAAAAACAATATGACGACGTTGAATCAAGGTGAAAAAGATTGGAGTTGCAAAAAGTAATCAACATAAGGAAATTGCGTCTTTTTTTTACAAGCTTTTAACCTACATCCAATGACATGGTGACATTTTTTGTTGATTTTACGTTGAATTCAAGTTAGTTGACAACTCAACCAAATGTACACTGAACAAAAATAAACTCAACATGCAACAATTTCAGTTACAGTTCATATAAGTAAATCAGTCAATTGGGACATCAGCTTCCAGGAATTGTGTATAGATCCTTGCGACATGGGGCTGTGCATTATCATGCTAAAACATGAGGTGATGGCGGCAGATGAATGGCACACCAATGGGCCTCAGGATCTCGTCATGGTATCTCTGTGCATTCAAATTGCCATTGATAAAATGCAATTGTGTTCGTTGTCCGTAGCTTATGCCTGCCCATACCATAACCCCACCGCCACCATGGGGCACTCTGTTCACAATGTTGACATCAGCAAACCGCTCACCCACACGATGCCATACACATGGTCTTCCATCTGTCCGGTACAGGTGGCAGGTAGTCTAGCAGTCTCTCTCTCTCTCTCTCTCTCTCTCTCTCTCTCTCTCTCTCTCTCTCTCTCTCTAATGCATCCATCTGTCTGTCAGTTTTGGGTACACAAAATGCCATAAGGACCTCTTACAAATAAGCATGGTATCCATGACAATGGCACAAACCTTCTCTTCCCCTCTCTCCTCCCATCCTTCTGACCATTCCCTCTATGATCATCTCTTTCTCAGAACACACACACACTGTTGACTCACAGGGTGGGATTCTCTAACCTCTGACTTTCAACAGTGTTCACTCCTCTTCTGGTAATTTTGACCATACATACATACATACATACATACATACATACATACATACATACATACATACATACATACATACATACATACATACATACATACATACATACATACATACATACATACACTAATATGTATCAGTTGCACCAAGCTCATCAAAATTAGTTAGACTTTGCAGAGAGAGGCCAAGAATATGCTTAAGCTATGCTCACGTCCATTCTTAGAGGAAATAAGGAGAGGGAGAGGATGGTATGATAGTATGAAGATGAGATGTGTGTGTGTGTGTGGGTACTATGCCAGTTGACAGAACACTGAGTCTGTATCCTCCGTAGCCCACACAGACAAACTCACAGAGGAGTGACACTAACAGCTAAGTGATTAACTTTTTCCTGATGTCACACACACACACACGTCCCTGCTCCCATGTCTAGCTTGTAGACCGTTTTTATTTATTTATTATGTTTATTTGGACAGGGACAATGTACAACAAGTGAGAACCCACTGCTCACAGATGTCAGTTCAATGTCTATTCCACGTTGGTTCAATGTAAATTAATTGAAATGATGTGGAAATAACGTTGATTCAACCATCGGGAAGTGATGCGTTGCACCAGATTTAGCTTACAGTTAATTTTACATCTGCATTCCCCGGGAAAGACAGGGGACTTCCCAGCCTGCTCCAACAGGGTCTGGGAAGGGGGAGGCCAGGTCACCCACTAGAACTACTGCTCTGATGGGGAGAGGGATGGAGAGTGGTGTGGTGGATAAGGGAGGGGAGGGTTAGGAGAACTCACAATGGTTTTCATGGAAAGACATTGCTTAGTACTGGTGATATACTGTACATGTATAAGTAATTCTGTATCGCTATGATTGGGGGTGAGATGTTTGAGTGTTTTAACCTCTTAGCGCTCTCTCAACATGGGTGCTCATATGACCTAGTTAAGAAGTTGCAGAGGGGGAAAATGGTGCCTATAATTCCTGCAAAAGTTATTAAACAGGCAGCAGTCCCAAATCACTGTACATTTTTTGTCATTTAGCAGACGCTCTTATCCAGAGCGACTTAAGTGCCTTGTTTAAGAGCACATTGGCAAATTCTTCACCTAGTCAGCTCTGGGATTTGAACCAGCGTCCTTTTGGTTACTGGCCCAACGCTCTTAACCACTAAGCTACCTTCCGCCCCACACTTTTTCCCTGAGCTGAGTTTTCTCTCTAGGGCTGGGAATTGCCAGGGACCTCATGATACGATATTATCACGATACTTAAGTGCTGATGCGATATGTATTGCTATTCTCACGATTCTATATGTATTGCGATTCCATAGTCCAAACAAATTGCTCACTGTATGTCTGCTGCAGAGGGACAAGAGAGCCATGAGAACAAGTTTTGATCAGTCATGGAAATAAAAAATACTGGAATTTTGGTGCAGGTGCAGCCAACTAGTGCAAAAATAATATTGCGATATTGTCAAAACGATACGATATCTTGTCAAATAATATCCCGATATGTAACGGTATCAAATAGTTTTTTTCCAATTACTAGTTCTCTCTGCCCTGTTGTTGTATTCCCAGTGCTTAGTGCTCATTAGCCTCTGGGCCTGAATGAGGTCAGGAAACGAGAGAGGGAAAAACTCCACGGAATGCAGGAGATGGAGCCAGCCAGGTACACCGCTGGCGCTTGGTGTGTGTGTGTGTGTGTGTGTGTGTGTGTGTGTGTTTTGCCTCAGTCAGCTCCCTGTGTATGAACTTGGGAAGTGGTTACATGTGCAGAAAAGCATGTGAAAGAGAGAGGGAACAGGGGGAGCAGTGAACCCCCCTCACATATTTGTGTCATAAAGAGAACCCAAGGGTGTAGAGCAATGGCAGTCACCCCTGTGGAGTGTGTTTCTCTCTGGTGATTTTACGTTCTTGCGTATTGCTCATATTTTCCATTCCCTTCCCATAGCTGAAGAATGGTGTAGTCTGTGAGGTCTTTAACGCACGTGCACACAGGAACTACAGCTCGTTCATACTTTATCTGTCTATCCTTTCTTCAGTGTCACTACATTGTGTTCTCTGACATCTTTCTGTCTCTCTCTCTCTCTCTGTCCCTGTCTCTCTAGCTCTGTCTCTCTCGCTCTCTCCTTGATAATTTGCCTCAATCACTCCCTTGTTTCTGTCAGTGAAAGCACACATCCCTCCCTGCCAATATGTGCTAACAAATCATGATGTGGAATGGTACTGGCAGCTAGTTCACATCCTGAAACTGTCCAAACAAAGTTGTTTTGACTCACTGTATTGTGGGTTGTGTAGGGGTTTATTGATGTAGGAACTACAGGCTGCCGTAGAGGCTGTTTATCCTGGGCTCCATCTGCGGGTGGTTAACAAGCTGTACTGTGGAGGGAGGTATTCAAACAGAAGCTTTGTTTTGTTGTTTTGGGTGTGTGTGTGTGTGTGTGTGTGTGTGTGTGTTCTTGTCCTCTGACTCCATATCTCTGTCTCCCTGCAGTGATCCGTGCAAAGGTGGTGGGGGAGAAAGAGGTGGATACTGGGAATGATATCTATGGGAATCCCATCAAGAGGATCCAGTATGAGGTCAAGCAGATCAAGGTGAGAATACATCCATGACCTCTAACCCCCCCTGACTAGTGGTTGTGTTGCTAGATATAAGACCTGTGTTCATCTAACCCTGACCTCTGACCCCTTACCTGTGATTGTGTTGTAGATGTTTAAGGGTCCTGACCAAGACATTGAGGCAATCTTCACTTCACCAGTCTCTGCTGTGTGTGGCGTCACCTTGGATACGAGCGGCAAGAAGGAGTACCTAATCTCCGGTAAGGCTAGTCGTCTGTCTGACCTAACCAGACACTGATGACATGGCGTAGTAATCGCCCTCCGCTGTGTGCTAGAAGTAGTCTGATCCCAGAGCTGTTTGTGTTCTCTTGCCTACTCCTACGGTTATTGGTATAACAATGATCATAGGTGTTGACAAGACGGCACAAACAGATCTGGGATCAGGTTATGCTAGATGGTGCTGAGTGAGCACAACTGGAGCAGACAGAGTAGACATAAAGAGGGACACAGAGGGGCATTAGATCATGCACACTCTGGTTTCCCTACACACACACACACTCAGCCTAATTACAGGGAACACAGGAACTGCTGAGGCTAGAGTTTCCTTCTTCTGGATCCTTTAGGATTCCGGACGGACCTCAGTATGGTGAAAAGCAGTTTCTGTCCGACTAGCCTTTCAACAACTCCCCCGTCTCGTCCTGCTTTTCTTATCACTGTCTGCCCTGATCTAAAGAGGGGGAGGAGAGTAAAAGAAAAGCTTCTGTCTGATTTCAATGACTCACTCCATCACGTTTCAGAACTACAGTATATCTGTTGTTATTTTAGAGAACCTTTCTCTCTCCCTCTCCTTACCCCACCCCCTCTCTCTATATTTCTCTCTCCATCGCCTCGCTCTCTCTCCCCCTCCCTCTCTTTCTCCCTCTGTTTCCCCCTGCAGGTAAGGCGGAGGCAGGTGGCAAGATGCATGTGACCCTGTGTGATTACATCACACCATGGGAGTCCATGAGCCCCACTCAGAAGAAGAGTCTGACTCAGCGCTATCAGATGGGCTGTGACTGCAAGGTAGGTAGAGAGGGAGGTGGTGGGGAGCAAGAGGGGTGAAGAGCAGGAGAGGGATGTGGAATGGCCCAGTGCAGTCAAAATTCTGTATTCCCTATGTTTTCTATCATAGTGTACATGAATGTATGATGAAATATATTTTTTTATCAGTTATTTTCTGATAGTTGCTGGTTGAAAATACAATCTACAGAGGGCCTTCTAATCAGCAGGTTTGAATGGGCTGGAGTTTCAGCTTTACAGTGTAAATTGGTTTATAGACCAATAAGAGTTCCAAACCTCACTGCCAATAATAACAGCTAGTTTTTAGTTTTCCCCTTCCCTCTCAGACTTAGCAAAATTCTTGCTTAATAAATAGTTTTTTGCCCATTTTAAATGGACTCTATTACAGTAAGGTACTTAATTGTTATCCAGAAATGATTTGATATTGATATAAAAACATCTGCATTGGGCCTTTACCCTATGTGTGTGTCTCTCTCTGTGTAGATTGTGCGCTGCCCCTCCCTGCCCTGTGCCATCTCTGCTCCAGAGGAGTGTCTGTGGACAGACCTGATGATAGAGAAGCAGGTGCACGGTCGCCAAGCCAACCACTACACCTGCGTCAAGAGGACTGACGGCTCCTGTTCCTGGTATCGAGGCGTGACTCCGCCCAAGAAGGAGTTCCTGGACATCGAGGACCCCTAGTCACTTCCTGACACTACCCCCTTCCAGCTGCCCACTGCACAACCTGATTAAAGAAAAAAATTGTTTCTAAACATAATTTCATGAAATATTAGGGGAGAAAATATGTTATGTGTGAAAGGACAAGATTAATATGATACACATATAAAAAATAACGAGGCAAAGCTGATTGATTTAAGAGAGATCAGTGAAATAGTTTACTGGTCCAAAAACAACTCCTAGCTACTACCCCTTCTTGTGTTTGCAGATCTAAAGGGACTGGATATGTTAATAGTATGGTGATGGCTAGCCCCCTAAATGGTATTTGTCAAATTGCTTACACCCATCCGGTTCCTTCAGGACTGCAAAACCCAGAAGAGCTAGAGGCAAGGAGAAGGCGCTAGATAGGGGCTAAGGATGTTTGTGTAGCTATTTAGGGTCACGAGACCCATAGACTGGTCGAGTGATGATGATGTCACATCCCCCTGAGGCTGGCGTCAGGAGGACTGATTTAAAAAAATATATATATGGGAGTGTCTCAAATGGCAAATGAGCCCAGGTCAAAAGTAGTGCACTCTTGTCAAACTACCCAGGTTAGAACGACTCCATATATGTTCAATGATGGCTCTACATTAATTATGTTTCCTCATTCTGTTTGATTGCAAAGCCATATTCCAAGATGCCTATTTGTGTTTTTTTTATCTAGTCAACGCTATTTGTTGCTTCTCATAACCATGCTGTTAGGACCAATCAGATTGATGGTGAGGCGGGACTTCCCAGCTTGTTCTAATAGACATTTGGTAAGAAGGGAGTTTAGTTTTTATAAATGGTTGCATTCGTTTGGTCTGAATAACCAATGCATCCCAGTCAAAGACAAATATGGGAATAACATTTTAAAAGAACCTTCTAGAATGCATGTCTCACCGGACCAGTCTATGGTGTGTGATAGAGATAGATGCCTATGGTATCCCATATTAACCCCCCCCCCTCCCCTCGATGCCCCTTCTAGACTCAACAACCCCCTCATCCCTCCTCACTATCTCCACCCACTCCCCCTAGATTGCTGTACAGTACCTATGCATATACTTTTGTTTTTTTAAATAATTATTGTTATTTGCATCATTAGATCTAGAACTAGATTTGCACTTTGAAGAGGAATTCCAGTAAAAACTGTGTTTTTAATATCGTACCGCAGGCAGGCAGACTGATGTGTATCCCAAATGGCACCCTATTCCAATAAAGTGCACTTTTTGGGCACTGGTCAAAAGTAGCACTACAAAGGGAATAAGATGCCTTATGGGACTCAACCAGACAGACAGGCCACGTTCCAGGTCGTCTTAACTGCAGTCAGTCGCGTTGCGCAGGTATTCAGATCTCACAATGCCTGGAGAAGTGTAACTTCCCAGGAAACCACATCAAAATGAAATGGCATCTTCTGAGGTCTGAAACAGGCACATACTCCCCAGATCTCAGTAGATTAATTTGGATTTAAAGTATGATGAAGTATCAGAAGCATAAATTAAAAGCTGACTTTCTATTTTCAGTACATTTTGTTTACAGTGTTAAATCTATTACATGATTTAGTGTTTTTCTTCCTATCAAGTCTGTCTTTCTCTTTAAAGTGGTGGTCTTATTGTGCTAGGAGCATGTGAGAGAAAGATAATCTCACCAGTGGAGGCTGCTGAGGGGAGAACGGCTCATATTAATGGCTGGAAAGGAGTCGATGGAATGACATCAAACACATGGAAACCATGTGTTTGATACCATTCCACTTATTCCGCCGCAGCCATTACCAAGAGCCAATCCTCCCCAATTAAGGTGTCACCAACTTCCTGTGAATCTCACCCCTAGTCACCTACCTGCAAGGAAGGCACTTGCATATATCTAAAGAGGATTAGATGTAAGAAACATGGTGATCATTCTATCTTTCAGAAGGCAATGCCTTGGTAATACCATATTTCTTCTATCTTATCCAATGCTTTCAGATGTATACGTGCCAAGTTGGTAGGGAGGGGTTAATGGGGTATTGGGGGTGTGTGTGTGTGAAGACTGAGGGAAATAAGGAGGTGGAGTGTAAAGACAACCAGACTATGCATGTGTTTAATGCTTTGTGTAAGTCCCTCGTGGACGTTCAGCCGATGGACAAAAATATACAACAGTATTATCAAATAAAACCAAACTTTTGAAAGAATAACTTTCTCTGTGTGTGTGTGTATCTCTGTGCTGCAGGTAGTTATCAGCCCTTGATTTAGTGTTTCACATGTTGCACCATTAATGGGTGCTGACTAAATAGAGAATCTCTTTTGGGTTCTGAAAACAGAAGGGCAATTTGGACTTGAGCATGCTTGTCGCTCATGTGGTTATGTTCCAAATAATTTTTCCTGATTTTAATAAATGGTTTTGGGTGCTGATTGTTATTCTTGCAGTGGTCAACAATGTGGCCACCCTCCCTTTGACAAATCAGATCATGACTCCATTCTGCTCCTCCCCACCTATAGGCAGAAATCTTGTCTGACCAATCAGAATCTGTCCTTTAAGATTGTTTTGATCACCCGGACTGGGAAATGTTCTGGGTCGCCTCTTGAGAATAGTATCAACATATACACTGACTGTGACTGGGTTCATCAGGAAGTGCATAGAGGATGTTGTTCCCACTGTGGCGATTAGAACTTTTCCAAACCTAAAACCGTTGATAAATCAAGGGGCCAGGGTTCCAGTCTAGAAGCACGGTTTCAACTGTTCCTACAGTTTTGTTTCTGTACTGCAGTTTAACTGAAAGACAGTTTCAATAGACGACCATATAGAGATGTAAGATTTGATTCCTAATAAAATACTTTAGTCATCACCTTTGTGCATTAAACAGCAATTGAATTGTTAAATTAATTGTCGCTGAGGCAGACTTTCTTTCAATCACTCACAGCCTAAGATATTAGCATTTTATATTCCTCCAAATGTCTTCCATGTTTTTGGATAACGTGATGATGTCATCACTGCTCCCTGTGCACACCGAGTGCTAGTGCACATGTGATCTTAGTCCCTATAAACTGGATGCAACCCAGATATAGACGGATGCAACCCGGATATACATCTTGGGTGGACAGTCTCCAGTACTTATTCTACCTCAGTGGGATAGATGGCAGCATTGAGCTGCTCGTCAGTCTCACTGTCCAGGTTCTAGCCTGGTTCAAATACTACCTCACAAAGTTATTTTTTTGCAGAAAACTCTTATCACAACTGCAAAATGCGTTCTACATTAGTTGTACAACTTGAGTTTTAACAAAGTTTGGCACCCTATATAGGGCTATCGTCAAAAGTAGTGCTACACACAATACCCCATAATGGCAAAGCGAAAACAGAAATACATTATTTATATAAGTATTCAGAACCTTTGCTATGAAATTGAGCTCATGTGCATCCTGTTTCCATTGATCATCCTTGATATGTTTCTACAACTTGATTGGAGTCCACCTGTGGTAAATTCAATTGATTGGACATGATTTGGAAAGGCACACATTGGTCTATATAAAGGTCCCACAGTTGACAGTGCATGTCAGAGCAAAAGCCAAGCCATGAGGTTGAAGGAATTGTCTGTCGAGGCATAGATCTGGGGAAGGGTACCAAAAAATTTCTGCAGCATTGAAAGTCCCCAAGAACACAGTGGCCTCCATCATTCTTCAATGGAAGAAGTTTGGTACCACCAAGACTCTTCCTAAAGCTGGCCGACCCGGCCAAACTGAGCCATCGGGGGAGAAGGGCATTGGTCAGGGAGGTGACCAAGAGAATCTTCCAGGAGGACAACCATCTCTGCAACACTCCACCAATCAGACATTTATTTTAGAGTAGCCAGACGGAAGCTACTCCTCAATAAAAGGCACGTGACAGCCTAATTGGAGTTTTCCAAAAGTCACCTAAAGACTCCTTAGACCATGAGAAACAAGATTCTCTGGTCTTATGAAACCAAGATTCAACTCTTTGGCCTGAATGCCAAGCTTCACGTCTTGAGGAAACCTGAAACCATCCTTACGGTGAAGCATGGTGGTGGCAGCATCATGCTGTGGGGATGTTTTTCAGCAGCAGGAACTAAGAGACTAGTCAGGATCGAGGGAAAGATGAATAGAGCAAAGTACGGAGATATCTTTGATGAAAACCTGCTCCATAGTGCTCAGGACCTCAGACTGGGGCGAAGGTTCACCTTCCAACAGGACAACCCTAAGCACACAGCCAAGACAACGCAGGATGTAGAGTGTTGATCCAACGTTTCATGAGCTGTCAAATAAAAATGTTTCCTTTTTTAAAGCAATTTATACAGGTAATTCTGATATGTACCCTAGAGGTCAATGGTCAAGGTTCTGCGACAGTCTCCAACCCCCATATCAGACACTCAAAAACTAAATACACACTCAACGGACAGTTTATTGGGTACATCCATCTAGTACCGAAATGGGGACCCCCCTTTGCCTCCACAGGAATGTTGGTCCATGCTGACGCGATCGCATCACGCAGTTGCTGCAGATCTAATACACCACCGCCACCCGCCTGTACCGTTGACATGGACTCATGCTGCTTACGCCAAATCCTTACTCTGACAGGAACTGGGATTTGTCAGTCCAGGCAATGTTTTTCTTGTTTTTAGCTGATAGAAGTGGAACCCGATGTGGTCGTCTGCTGCAATAGCCTATCCGTGATGAGGATCGTTGAGATGCCGTTCTACACGCCGTTGTACAGTACCGTTATGTCTGTTTATGGCCCGCCTGTTAGCATGCACGATTCTTGCCATTCTCCTTCGACCTCTCTCATCAACGAGCTGTTTTCGTCCACAGGAATGCCGCTGACTAGAGGTTTTTTGTTTGTCGCACCATTCTCGGGAAACCCTACACCATGTCGTGCGTGAAAAGCCCAGGAGGGCGGCCGTTTCTGAGATACTGGATCCGGCGTGCCTAGCACCGACGATCATACCACGCTCAAAGTCACTTAGGTCACTCGTTTTGCCCATTCTAGCGTTCAATCGAACAGTAACCGAATGCTTAGATGCCTGTCTGCATGCTTTATATGGCAAGCCATGTGACTCACTGTCTGTAGGAACGCTCCATTTTCGTGAACTGTGTGGCATACCTAATAAACTGGCCAGTGAGTGTGTACACATTCTACTATAAATTGGTGAGCCTCAAATACAACAGTACTTTATACATATCCACCGTAAACATGAATCATGGTATAATTAGTTCCTGTTTTTGTCATGTCTTTGGTTACGTTCGCGTGGGTCAAACAACAAAAAAAAAAACGAATGTGCTGACTGCAGGATGAAGTTGATGAAGAGCAACTGCGGAAACTTGCAGTCGACTGAAGTCAAAACTTCACGACCTTTGATCACATCGTTTTTGTGAAGTTCATGCAGTCGCCATGTGGGCGCAAGTCAGACAATTTTATTCCCCATAATGCAACATGCAGCATACTTGGAAGGCGGTGACCAACAACAATGGACAACGACTTGGAATAAGTGATCTGCTCGAACAAGCCCAGATAGAAAAATGAGCCAGATGTATAAATCTGAAGCATCCGGTTGGAATTTCCACTCCCCACCAAATATGGTGAGGAGAGTAAGCCCAGTGGCCGGCAGTGGGAGAATGGCGCGAGATGGAGCTGAGTCGACATTCAGCTGATTTTCTCATTGAATAAAAACCCGATCTCAATATAGTTCTGATCCCAAAACAAAAATCTGTTAAGAACAGAGTGCTCTAAGTTATGTAGACGTGCCCGTTTTACAAGGTTTCTCAAAATTGCGTTGTTTACAAGGATTGCAAGGGCAAATTTAGTTATTGCACACAAACGGAAATATGCAAATACAAGTTAGAACGCGCCAATAGGATCTCGCGAGCTCATGCTTGGCTCTGCCCACATCTTTGCTTGCCACAATGCTTAATTAGCTGCCATTGAAAACTGGGCTAGTTATACATATCTTTGCTGCTTTGTAGTTGATCTCTGTCCATAAGGAGACATTGCCACCTGGTGGTTCTTTTGTATCACCAGAACATTTGCCCTTGCAATCCTTGTAAACAACGCAATTTTGAGCCTTGTCAAACGTATGTTGTGTATTCACAACAATAGTTTAACTCACATTTCATTAGGTTTTATTCCATTAGAGAAGAATCACAGTGAAGTGGTATAATACCCATGTATATCCCAGTCTTTCAGCTACTGACTGACTGCAGTACAGAGGGTGGAACTAGACTCCTGTCACAGCACACACCAAGACAGCTTAGTCAATGAGAATAAATTCTACTTGTCAATAACAATCAGTTGGCATTATTGACTTCTTCACCACTCAATCGCTTCACTTCAGAGCATGTGAACACAAACCTTCTAGAACACAAAAAAAACTGTGGAACCAGACTCAGAACACTTGATGACTAGAGCAGAGGCAAAACATTCTATAGAACACCTGCACGACATCTATTCCAGATATGGCATTACATTGTTTGAGTAATATACTACTCTTCATTTGCACCCAACTCTGAGATGTGTACACACACAGTTGGTCATATTTGAATCCAAGGTCAAGAGTCACTAACACAGACTGCTTCTCAAATGACACCCTACTCCCTAAATAGTGCTCTAATTTTGACCAGCGGCCATAGGGCTCTGGTCAATAATAGTGGACTATATAGGAAATAGGGTGCCATTTGGACCGCATAAAAAATGTCCAAAGGGTCATTGTCCTTCCAGCCAGTTTTGGAACGCGTGATTGGAGACTTTCAGACAGTACAAACTATACATGATTAGTAGAACCACTTAAATTATACACTGTAGCATATCAACAGAGACAGTAGCTAGGTTTCCATTCAATTGGAAAGAGATTTGCAAGTGAATATTCTAAAAAACGGTATAAAAAAATATATAAAAAAAGCGTATTTCCCACCAGAGATGTGGGTGGTCCTATGCCCTCCCATGGCTGCGCCCCTGCCCAGTCATGTGAAATCCATAGATTAGGACCTAACCTATTTATTTTTATTGACTGATTTCCTTACATGAACTGTAACTCAGTAAAATCATTGTTGCATGTTGCATGTTGCATTTATATTTTTGTTCAGTATATTTTAATTTGTCAAACGGCAGCCAAGCATCGATCATGTCACCAGAATAAGACCCTCAATATTTATTGAAAAGGTGCATCAAGCTCATCACCGTGCACTTTCATCAACCTGTTTAGTCAATCATAACTTATTTCCTCTGTAACCTAATAAACTGTATGCTTTCCTGAATCACAGTGGGAGGACCACACAACATATCATCACTTGACTCCAAGTTCACTTCAATATGATGGATATTATCAATATTTGTGAATAAAAATGTGTTTCCCCCACCATTTTACAGACAAAAAGATCCCACCGTATTTTGTTTTGTCGACATTTGGAAAGTTTACAGAAATTTGCTCTTTCCATCAGGCCTCTCATGACATTTGTTATCCGACATGTACTCACTGGCATAAAAAAGGTTGGAACCTGGTTAGCAGTACAAAAAGAGAATTCATACACATTTTAACTCTTTAAGAACATCTCCCCTACAATCAAAGATTCTTTGAAAATAAAGGACAAAGACAAACAAGGAGAAAGCTATTTCTCCTATGAGCCAAGGATGCTGATTGGCTCATTTAGAAAAACGTTTAGGTGCTCTCCCTGATTGGACAATGATAAAGAAGGCAGGTGTGTGTTTGTTTGTTTGTTCATAGGCCCTTGTTGAAGTAGACGTATTGTACACTGTCCCCGTAGCGAGTCAAGATGGACTCCCTTAGCTCTGGCTCCAGCTTAGACACAGCCATGGAGCTGAAAGAAAGTGAGAGGAAGAGCGAGAGTGAGATCTAAACCAAGGGAGAGTCTAACACGTTACTGTAGGTGAGCTAAAACAGCTACTAACATCATGAAGGCGCACTACTAAACGTTGCCCAGTCGACAGGCTACTTACCATTGCTGAGGGAACAGGGAGCAGGCTGCAGGCACCATAAAGACCAGGCTGCGAAACAGACATGGAGGGTTGGGTAACTGTGCCTACTGAGACGTACGGTTACGTCCCAAATGGTACCTTATTACCTACATGGTACACTACGTTTGATCAGGGCCCAAAGAAGAATCCCCTGAACCAAACAAATGTTAATGGTGCAACAGTCATACTTACAATGCTCCCACCATCAGGACTTGTAAAGGTCCGTGGAAGAAGGTGATCCTCTGTTAACCGAAAGACAGAGCTTGTTAGCGATAAACAAACTGCAACGCCAGACAGAATCTGCACTGTCAGCATGTTAAGTCAAGAACAACGTAACTGTGGATATTTAGTCAATATCATTGTAACTAGGAATGCTTTTTCAATAAAAGTGTAGCTAGCTAGCCTATGCGTGTCTAGTAGCAGCGTTTGGTGTACTTTAATAAAATGCCCACCTGCATAAACTTGTATTTCTCCAGTCTCTGCATGATGATGGGGAGAATGACTAGGAGAAGACAGGGGGGAAAGGGAGAAAAAAAAAAAGGAGATAAAAGGAGAGGAATGAGTCATTGAAGGGAGTAACAACACAGCTCCACTTTCCATTGTCTATGGAGTGAAGACTGAGCTCAAACTCTACAGCTCCACTACTCCTTAAACCTCTGAAACGTACTCATGCCCGGTGCTGCCATGGTAATCCGGGAAATTACCACCTGGGTGATGCCCTTCACTGCTGCTTTCTGGAAAGAAAGAAAGAAAGAAAGAAAGAAAAATTGGGAACGGAGGAGTAGGTACAATGTAATTTCTCTGCTCTTGTGTAAGTCAGGAATAGGATATTTAGTAGAATATTTAATAATGCAGACATTCCTAGTGCTGTTACCTTGGAATGGCCAAGTTTGTTTCCATTCTCATCTGTTACAGCTATACCATTGAGGAGCTCCCTGAGAGGAGAGGAGAGGAGGTCAACAACTCACTGTTGTCTTCATGGGGATGCTAATACACTATCAGAATAGATGGTAATACTCAAGTGACTTCAATTGTGTATGTACTCACTGTTGCCTCATCATTGGGATGTTGACACAGTTAGCGGACGCCACGGCTGCAAATGGAACCCAGCGCGCCACCAGGGGAGGGGCTCTCTACAGAGGGGGAAGTAGACAAGATGGGAAGGGGAAGTTGAACATCATAATCAATCAAACCAGTCTGTGTGCATGTTGTGTTCTTTGAACTGTACCTTTGTGTAGAAGTTGAGTCCCACAGCAGTGGCTAGAGCTGTGCTAGTCGCTGTTAAATAGGCTACTCCGATCTGACTGAAGAGGTAGAGAAAAGAGATTGAGTGCAAGACATTTAAATAGCACTTAATATTCTCAGTGTGTGTGGTCTGCAGGGTCTTACTTTGGTGTGATGGGGGAAGCAGCATTTCTGTTGGTGTAATTGACCAGAGCATTAAACGACTGATTCACCCACTGCCAGAACACTACAGCAGGGACTGTCCTAGAGAGAAAGAGTGAGAGAATGAAAGAAAGAGGAAGAGAGTGGGGAAAGAGGGACATAAATGTAGGATTAGAAGTCATCGCTCCAAACTCACCTATGGTTGGCTAACCTAAAGATCTGCTATGTTGTCAAATCTGTGTGTGTGTGTGTGTGTGTACCTGTAGAACTGAAGCATACCGCCCGTTATGGCCATCCCTCCGGGCACCTGGAAGGACATTCGACCAATCAGGTTCATGCGATCGCCAGTGTCAGGGTGAAAGGCAGAGTCATAGAGCTTCTTGGCGTAGTGCAGCTGTTCCTCTGTGGTGCCGGGGGGAACGGAACCCGCTCTAGAACAGGAGAACAACACAGAACCCAGGTTCTCATCATAAGGAACAAAAACTGTAGACATAACAATGCAGGGGAATTACTAGTTCACATAATAATAATATCATTTGATGGGTGCTTAATTATATTTGTTCTATTAGACATGTTCAAGTGTGTATTGGAAATGTGTTTCTAGCATATCCCAACTCCCCTTGAGAAGCCAGCAGAGAGTTGTGGTCAGAGCCAGGCTCCATCATTTTACCAGCATCCCTGGAGCAAATAGGGTTTAGTGCCTTGCTCAAGGGCACAACAGATTTTTCAACTTGGCATCTCCGGGATTCAAACCAGCGACCTTTGGGTCACTGGCCAAACGTTCTAACCTTGTAGTGTCTGTGTGTGCGTTACCTGCAGCTCTCCACCAGTGCTTTAGCCTCGTCCAGTCGTGAGTCCGGCAGTAGTGCTGTCCTCCAGTCTGTGATGTTGGCAAAGTGCTTCAGTCTGCCCATAAACGTAGACTGATCCCACCGTGGCACGTCAATGTCAAACCCGCTCACTGCCATCGCGACCCTCTGCCTCACAACCTAGGTCTAAAGTCACAAATGCGGTCTCCAAACCACCTCGCCTGTCCCTAACCAAGTCCAGTCTGCAGTAACCGTTTGGCTCCCTAGTCCTGTACCAACCTGGTCCACTCAGCCCTTCCGGTCTGCCTCTGGAAGAACAGAAACACACGAGTCTTTCTGTTTTCAGTTGATATAATAGCCTTCACTTTAGTATAAAGTATTGGCCTAATCTTGACACCACCTACATTATATTACAGTATCATATTATTTAAATCAGTTTCCTTTGAAATATATATATATATATATATATATTTTTTAAACTCTCTTCCCAGGGTTCTCTGGGTAACCTACTTTCTAATCAATCAGACCTGCTCAGACCAGTTAGAGCCATAACCTTTGAACCCAGCCCTGGGGCTGCCCTCCAAGTGGTTCCCAGTGTGTGTGTTGAGCTCTCACTCAGAAAACTGAACTGACCAGAGTTGATTCTCTCACAGGAGACTGAGTAACCGAATCAGTTAATTAACCACCCTTCCACAGTTCACTGAAAGTTCATCTGGGGTCACAGTGTGGGATTGTCCTCATCACAGCATTTCCTTCCTACCCATTTCAAACAGCCAGAGATAGTGATAGCATCTGCAGCAGCCAAAAACCAGTCTGTTGACCAAGGCCATTCTAGAGAGTATTGAGATGCACCCAGGCTAGAAGCAGGCTGGAACCAGAGCTGTTTGTTTGAACAGCAAGTTCATGTACACTCTCTGCTGCAGCTGCACAATGAGCAAGAATGAACTCAGACCATGCCCAGCATCTCAGTACAGTGACATATCACTATACCATTGACCAAGTCTGAATGAATAAATAAACATTAATTAACAAACGTTTGGTATGAATGGTGTGAAGAAAGAGAGAGTATGGGCAGAGGAAGATAGAGGACTGTGAGGAAGATGTGAATGAATAACAAGAGGGTCAGAGTTTTTATTTTTTAGTTAAGAACACATTCTTATTTACAATAACCTTTCGGTTACTGGCCCAACACCCTAACCACTAGGATACCTGCCGCATAAAAAGAAGCCTAAAAGCATGTGATAAGGTTGAGAATAAAATAAGGACATTACCAACCGCAGGTATTTTTTTTTTTTCACGCTAGGTAGTTAGACTGAACGTCAATCATCTACGAGCTCCACTGGTCGGCTACTGCGTAGCAACCTAGCGGTCCAAAAGCCCTGATATGCCCTAGAAAACCTATGTAATTTACGATCGCCAGAACGGCCAAACATTTTGGGGGACGGGCGTTTTGGGGCTAAAAAATGTGTTTATTATGATAAGGTTCGATCCCCCAGGTGAATTTTTTTTAAAGTTCTCTACAGATCGAGATACTTAATGAAATAGTGATAAATTATGACTACTACATTTGTCGTGACACAGGACCACGTGCTGACGGACGAACCACCTGCCGGTAGTCTATATGAAGCTCTGGTTGACTCTCACGCAGGATGAATACGACTATATCGGCCATAATCATTTTCTAGTTATCCTTTGCTGATGCCCTTCCGCCAGATATACGTTTGATGATTCGGGGAAACTCCCATTGTATACGTTGCCCATGCGTCGTCAACGGGCCCCGTGGAGCATTCTGGGAGACATTAGCATGAATTTCGTCAACAAGAAGTACAACATAAACATTTTCCGAAATGTGAGATAGTTATATTGTTCTAGTAATATGGTATAGCTTTGGAATCGTGACATTAACTTACTTTCGAGAAATAGGCAGGGTTCTCTACTCAAATGCCGCATAAAAAAAAGGGACTTCAATGCGTTCAAGACAACTGGGAACTCGGGAAAAAGATAACGACTGATCTTAAGGTCGGAAAGTCGAAGCTCTAGATTAATGAGGCCCGAGTTCCAAGTCGGAGTTCGGTTTTTTTCTCCGAGTTCCCAGTTGTCTTGAACGCACTGAAGTCGTAGATTTTGGAACGCGGCAAGCTTCAAATGGTTAATCTTTTTTGTTTATTATTGATATGTGGTTATCCGTATTCCATGTACTGTGTTCTATACAATGTGTTATTCAATAAATAATGGAATTGTCCATAGGATTACGTGGATGACGCCAGCGCTAACACTAGCTACTGGTTTTAATGTCTATGGGAGGAATGTGAAACCTGTTCTTCAGAACCAGTGCAAATAAAGGAAAGGAGGTGGAGAGGAAGCAAACAAATGCAGTTAAAACATGAGAACTAGTAACCTAAAAAGGCTTAAGTAAAGACATGTCAATGTGCAATTAACAACACCTGCAACAGTAAACAAGTACGTTAGCTAGCTACATTCAAAGCAATCTTGCAAGACTGCCGAGAAGTTACACTAATTGTCTCTAGAACAACTGAAGTACTCATTATGCATTGGACCATCACATTGTGGGACATTCTTGGAATCACCCTAAAGCCATCTTTCATTCACACTGATGCAACTTGCCTGTCACGTTACCCGCATTTGGCAAAGCATGCTAGCAGCTTTGTCCAACTAGGACATTCAGAAAAGAGATTGGCAACAAAAACACTAACTGTATCAATACCTGGAACACATAGCAGAAGAAACACGCATTACCTTTCAGCGCTGGACTGTAAGATGATACACTCTAACTTGCTAAACGTTTAAGTCAAGATCCCAGCAGTTGGTGTAGTAGTGGAGGGTTCACGTGGCACCGCCTCCTCCAATCACAGCCTGGGGGCAGCTCCCTTTCCGAACATCTGTCACTAGAAATAAATATGATAGCTAGTTAGCTATCGAGCTAAAGCGACCTCACAATGACACAGAACAGATATATAATAAATGTATAGTGTTGGTATTTCTGACGTGGGGAATGTTTCGTTCACAGCGCTTTCGATATTAGCTAAAGTGGCTAATTGTAACGATAAGTGCCTTGTGCTCCACGTGTGAGTTTGTGTAAAACGTCATCACGCCCTTGTAACCCCGGCAGCGTCTTGGAAAGATAGAACGCTAGCTAAAGCAACAAGATGGTGAGTTACATTTACTGTGATAAATTGCTATTATAATGTAGATCGAATAAATTCATAATTAACAATACTATTGAATATGTCTCCCCCCCCCCCCAATTACTGCCACTGTACCCTTTAAGACATTCATCAATTGGTGAAAAATAAAGATGTTGGAAAAGATGACTGCAGCGCCAGCGGTCTTGTTGCTCCATTGGGTTTTATCTAGCATCACGATGAGCTGTAGCCTAGTAGTATAGCTAACTAGTTAGTTAAACTCAATTGAAACGGTTGCTACCTACATAATTAGTTAGTTTGTTCAGTAGCTTCAGAACGTTTTCCCTCAAACCACTGTCATCCCGAAGAGTCCTTATTTCGATAATCGTTTTCCATTTTCTGCATCCTCTCGTCGAGTCGCAGGCATCTGTTCGGCCTGTTGTGGAGGGATGCTAGTAGCTAACTAGGTACAGTAGTTGGCTAATTTAGATAGCAGATTGTAACGGGCTAATGTGAACCTCCATTAACCGTTACAGGTTAAGTTCTGATACTGTTTTGCACAACACAGAGCATTTTCGACTAACCTTAACTTGGGGATGCTTCCTCAATTCTAGTTGTAGGGGGTTTGTTTGAATTTAGAAAATGCTCCGTAATTAAATACATTGTTTGCTCCCTGAAGTAATCCAACAATGTGTATTCCGCCAGCTTGTCTATTTCAAATCTTCTCTCATTGATTGAGACAGGTGAGTGTCAACATGATATGTGGCACTTCGGGGTGGACACCCACCTGTCTCAATCAATGAGAGAAGATTTGAAATAGACAAGATGGTAGCAACATTTTGACTAGCTTTCTAGAAGATTCCGACCCTACCGTTACACTTGTTTACACTGAGATGACAGTGACACTGTGTAGCTTGTGTTGTGCCGAAAAGCTCCCCCCCCTGACGTAATTATCCCCCCCCCCTTCGCGTGAACGCGTACATACTAAATTCTTAATTGCTGCGACTTGCTTGCTAGTTTATATGTCTGCTCTTCACTCCGTTGTCAGTTTAGTCTACATTTCACTGATCTTAGTAGCATAAAGCATTTTTTATTTGTGTCCTTCAAGGCAGCTGTCAATGATCACGTTAGGCTGCTTTTCATAAAACAAATGTTATGGCGGTTTGATCGCGGGGGAGGCACTGGTAATGTCTGCAGTTTTCGGTTTGGCTATTTGTTTCAAGTGTATTAGTCTATAAAGAAATGTCTTTGCCAAAATTCGTTATCTCTCCCATGTCTTATTCGACTAGTATTTTTTTTAAAGTGTAGGATAATAATTCAGCCATAGTTGTTCTGAAATGTTTATTGCTTGCCTACATTTTACTCCCTCTTATGTTTAATATGACACACGTACATGATTAATTTCGGTTGCCTTTCCAGAAGTGAAGTTTGTTCTGTAGAAAGTATTTGACTGATGTGTGCCACAGAACGTATTTGACTATTTTCTTGCCTGCCGACATTTTGGTAGCTCATGTTGACCAGTAGTGTGTGTACAGAAAGTATTTGAGTCTAGCCACAAAATTAAGGAAATTAGGAGGGGGGGGGGGGGGACTACGGCAGGGGGGAGCTTTTCCGCACAACACCGGCCCGAGATATGGTTTCAAAAACGTACCTCAAAGCAGGGATGGGATATGCCACTGTACTCCAAATGTTACATTTATCCACACTGATAGATCTAAAGGATTGAAATACTTCTTCTCAATGTATCAGTGTGGATAAGGTTTGTTAATTAATGTTTATTCATTCAGACTTGGTCAGTGGTATAGTGATATGTCTCTGTACTGAGATGCTGGGCATGGTCTGAGTTCATTCCTGCTCATTGTGCAGCTGCAGCAGAGAGTGTACATGACCCTGCTGTTCAAACAAACAAACAGCTCTGGTTCCAGCCTGCTTCTAGCCTGGCTGTCCTGGGCCTGGGTGCATCTCAATACTCTCTAGAATGGCCTCATCGCCTCGTCTCCTTGCATGCACTGCTCTGATCTAAAGAGGTTATACTTTAATCTGGAGATTTGTTTGACGGTGAGGTACGTTTTCCGACACGCATTTCGCGCCGGTGTCTTAAAGGAAAGATTCACCCAATGTTATATTGTTTTTGTGCATCTCTGAGTGGTGTTCTATTGATTCCCTGGGTCATTTTATGTTTTCATGTCTGAGTTATTGGCGTTCAAGCAGGCAGAAATCTGACCGGTATGACTTAAGACTGTGATAAAGTCGCTCTGACTACACTGGAAGTTACATACATGTCAGATTTCAATACTGGCCGATGCCATAACTCATTAGGATGTCTTCTCTCGAATGAGCCATTGATCTTATATTTTTTTGCAATATTCCTACCTCAATAATTGTTTTAATTTTTTATTTTAAATGTCTGCCTCTTTAGTCCAGGGTGCATTGCATGGTGCCATTGCCAGAGATATTATAGAAAGGATATAGGAATCCAATTAATTAAGGAACGTATAACGCCCCACCCAGCAGACTGTCGACCAATCGCGTTCTTCCTGTCATGCTGCATCACGCAGTTTCTAAGCTAATTGTCACATGATACCTCAAAGTCAGTGTATACTGTATGTAAAGAAACGTGCTTACTTTCCTCGAAAGTACATGATGTTACGGTTCCAAAGTTAATTATCTCACATAATTAGTATATATGCCGTTGCGAATATTATACTCTACTCTGTGAGGCACATCTATCTGCAGGTTGAACATGATGAGACTGAGACCTAAATTGCTAGTGCAGTTTGTTTAGGCTATTTTACAGCTAACTAGCTACTTTACATGCTGATATTGTTTTTGGTGTTATTGTGTGTCGCTATGTTTGCTAGCTAGCCAGCCCATAGAGAGAGCATTGCATTGTGGATTTTGTAGTCTACTTGAGCTGCAACAGATTTCCACAACGATTTTCCATGTTGCTACCAACCTTATTATAACGCCAAAATGAAACATTAGTTCACAAAAAATATTGTTCTCACATATTAAGGTTATTTAACACTATACATTAAAGGAATGAGTGGTGTTGAGTGGATTTTGCCTGTAATGTAACCATGATTGCGTTCCGAACCCAGTGTAAACGAGCGTAACGGTAGGGTCGGAATCTTCTGGCAAATAGCAGGTGTGCTCCTGTTGTTCCTCCATTGATCATGTCACGACTCAGGATAACCCCTAACGAATCGGGTTTTGATATATTGCAGGGTTTGCTGTCAATCCTTCGAAAGCTAAAGAGCACACCTGATCAGGAGGTTCGGATCTTGTTGCTGGGTTTGGACAACGGAGGAAAGACCACGCTTCTGAAACAACTGGCCTCTGAGGATATCAGTCACATCACCCCCACACAGGTAATGAGGAACACATATTTAGGGGAGCCTAGTATTTTTTATTTGAGGTAGAATTACAATGCGTAAAGGTCTATACTTGTTGAAGCCAATTAATGTTACCTGTCAACACTCCAACATATTGAGCAAACACTGGATTTGTTTTTGTTTTTATCTACTGTTGCTATCACACATTACTGTAGCCTATGCTATGTAATACTGTAAACTGTAGTATCTATCCACAATGGACTAGGAGGAGAATAGTCTGTGCCTCAGTTGAATGGGAGTTGATGACAACGCAAGACTGTCAATAACCTACAGAAGCTTTTTACATTTGTATTATTTAACCTTTATTCTACTAGGCAAGTCAGTTAAGAACAAATTCTTATTTACAATGACGGCCTAGGAACAGTGGGTTAACTGCCTTGTTCAGGGGTAGAACGACAGATTTTTACCTAACCACTCGGCTACCTGCCGCCCCAACCACTTTTAAACCCCCCTTCTCTCTCCAGGGCTTCAACATAAAGAGTGTTCAGTCTCAGGGTTTTAAGCTGAATGTGTGGGACATCGGGGGACAGCGGAAGATCAGACCCTACTGGAGAAACTACTTTGAGAACACTGACGTGCTGGTGAGTGGCTCAAACATATCTTCCTTTACGGGGGTATTACTTATACATACAGTACCAGTCAAAAGTTGACACCTACTCATTCCAGGGATTTTCTTTATTTTTACTATTTTCTACATTGTAGAATAGTAGTGAAGACATCAAAACTATGAAATAACACAATGTAGTGTATTCTTCAAAGTAGCCACCCTTTGCCTTGATGACAGCTTTGCACACTCTTGGCATTCTCTCCACAAGCTTCATGAGGAATGCTTTTCCAACAGTCTTGAAGGAGGTCTGAGCACTTGTTGGCTGCTTTTCCTTCACTCTGCGGTCCAACTCATCCCAAACCATCTCAATTGGGTTGAGGTCGGGTGATTATGGAGGCCAGGTCATCTGATGCAGTACTCCATCACTCTCATTGGTCAAATAGCCCATACACAGCCTGGAGGTGTGTTTTGGGTAATTGTCCTGTTGAAAAACAAATGATAGTCCCACTTATCCAAAACCAGTTGGGATGGCGTATCGCTGCAGAATGCTGTGGTAGCCATGCTGGTTAAGTGTACCTTGAATTCTAAATAAATGACAGACAGTGTCACCAGCAAAGCACTATCACACCTCTTCCTCCATGCTTCACCGTGGGAACCACACATGCAGAGATCATCCTTTCACCTACTCTGCGTCTCACAAAAACATGGCGGTTGGAAACAAAAATAGCAAATTTGGACTCCACCGGTCTAATGTCCATTGCTCGTGTTTCTTGAACCAAGCAAGTCTCTTATCAAAGCAAAGGGTGGCTACTTTGAAGAATCTCAAATATAAAATATATTTTGATTTGTTAGTACATGATTCCATATGTGTTATTTAATATTTTTGATGTCTTCACTATTATGCTACAATGTAGAAAATAGTAAAAATAAAGAAACCCTGGAATGAGTAGGTGTCAACCTTTGACTGGTACTGTGTGTGTGTGTGTGTGTGTGTGTATATATATATATATATATATATATATATATATACCACCAGTAGTAGTGTGCGGTTTAATCATTTTGAATGGAGACACTACCGTATTTCAGATTTACGTCATCGACAGTGCAGACAGAAAAAGATTTGAGGAGACGGGACAGGTGAGTTTTCTTTCTCTTCAGTGATGTGTGTAATGTGCATATTCTACGTATACATACGTTTGTATTGGGATCCCATGCTAATTTGTGTTTGTGTTCCAGGAGCTGGCTGAGCTGTTGGATGAGGAGAAGCTGAGTGGGGTTCCAGTGCTGATCTTTGCCAACAAGCAAGACCTCCTGACGGCTGCCCCAGCTTCTGAGATCGCTGAGGGTCTCAACCTGCACACTATCCGGGACCGCGTCTGGCAGATACAGTCCTGCTCAGCCCTCACTGGAGAGGGGGTACAGGTGAGACACCATCCATCTACAACAGGGGTTGGGGTCAATTCATGTTTTCAATTCAGGAAGTGACATTTTATTCTCTTTCTGTTTCCTTTCAGGACGGAATGAACTGGGTCTGCAAGAGTGTCAACGCTAAGAAGAAGTAGCACAGCTGTCTGCTTTCACACACACACACACACCCACACCCTGAGCCTGTGGGAGGACGGGGTGTACCTGTGAATGTACACACTAAACCAACATGGACTTGGAAAGTTTTTACACATTGTTTACTAAACTACAACTCTTGCTAGAACTACAACTTCCATTGTTGCTCTTCAAAATTGAGTATTTGTATTTGGGGGTACAAAGGGAAGGAAACCCGTCCCAGGAGACCCCCGAGCCTGACCATATCACCTCCACCCCGTCAAGACATTCCGCCCCAAGACATTCCAGATCTTTCACCTCAACACCAGCCTCTTCTCTCTTTCTCTTCCCTCTCTCCTAACCTGGGTACCAGTCCGTTTAGCTTACATTCCACTCCTTGTACTCTGTGTCATGCCAAAGCATCACACGAGTGGCAAGGAGTGGAACGGTAGCAAAACAGACTGTTACCCAGACTACCTCTCTCCCCCTCTCATTCTCTCTCCTCTCTTTCCCCCTTTTTCCTATTCGTACAGTTTGCTCAGTTTTTTTTATTCCATGCTCTTTTCTCGCTGCAGTTCTGTTTGAAGTGGGGTATATTTTTGTAATTCTCTATTTATGGTGAAGTAGAGGGTAATAGCCTGCTCTAGGATGCTTACAAATAACAGAAACTGTGTGGTTACGGTTACTGGTTACTAGGATAAAAGGGTAACATTGTATACTGTGCTTTACTCCCCTGTGAAAAGGTTACGTGTGTTAATATGTAAAAAAAAAAAACCTATAGGGCAAAACTGATATGACACCCTGTTCCCTAAATAATGAACTAGAGTCGACCACAGCCCATTGAGTAGAGTGCCATTTTGGGTGAAGCCTATTAAATCAAATGGGGAAAAAAATTGTATGTAAATCTCCCCCCTATTCATATGTTATGTTATGCTCATACAGTAGAGTTTATATTACACCTGTACTATGTAATCTATCGTATCTGCATATGTAACGTATGTGATGATCAGTGGAGGCTGGTGGCAGGAGCTATAGGAGGACTGGCTCATTGAAATTGCTGGAATGGAATGGATGGAACAGTATTAAACATGGAAACCACTTGTTTGACTGTTCCGTTCATTCCATTCCAGCCATTAAAATTAGCCCGTCCTCCTATAACTCTTCACACCAGCCTCCACTGATGTTGATAGATTTTAACAGGGATAAATGACAATGTATGTTTCATTGTCTTGGGTTTTAGAGGGCATTTACACAAAAGGCTTTTTCCTTTTGATATTCTGGAATATGATCTGTCCAAGGATTGAAGGTACAGGAATAAAATGTGATGGGAAAAATTGCATTGTTTTCTGACCTGGCTGTAGAGTGGTAGTATAAAGAGGCCCAGCCATCACACACACAGTTCTGTTTGATGCCCTGTAGAGCTGTGGAGGACACCACTTTACCCCAGACAACACTGCCTGCCCAAAAACATGTCCGCTGCCCAGACCCAATGAGAGTGATGTAGCTCTGTGTGTGTGTTTGTCGTGACGGGCAGCCTTTTTAGGCCAATGTTTAACTACTCGTCAGGCCATAGCTGTTCAGTGGTTGGTTCAGGCCTGCTGCACATAGTTGTGAGGGTGTCGTATCTGCTACAGGGGAGAGAACACAGGCCATAAACCACTGACATCCAGCTGTGTGTGTGTGAGCGCAATGCGCTCTGAGGGCCTGTGGCTGTGGGACTATAAAATGTCTGCTCTTACAAAGACCCATTGTGAAACACGCTCTTCCTACATGGTCCGCAGGCACTATCTGAATATATGTTCTGCTAATTGTATGTGGCTTTGGATCAAAGTGTCTGTTAAATTAGATCATTATGCTCCGACGTTAAGATCAAAGTGTAGATGTCTTTAAATCTCTGGGCATAGACAGAGAGGCTACGTCCCAAATGGCACCCTATTTCCTACACAGTGCACTACTTTTGACCACCAGAGCCCTTTGGACCCTGGTCAAAAGTAGTGCACTACATAGGGAATAGGTTGTCATTTGTGCACAGAGACAGTCCCATGCAGCCATTTTTTATCTCAATATCAAATCATTTCTGAGTAACAATTAAGTACACTACATTACCAAAAGTATGTGGACAGCAAAAGTATGTTGAACATCTCATTCCAAAATCATGGACATTCTTTTGGAGTTGGACCCCCCTTTGCTGCTTTTACAGCCTCCACTCTTCTGGAAAGGCTTTCCAATAGATGTTGGAACGTTGCTGTGGGGACTTGCTTCCATTCGGCCACAAGCAATAGTGAGCTCGGGCACTGATGTTGGGTGATTAGGCCTGGCTCGCAGTCAGCGTTCCAATTCATCCCAAAGGTGTTTGATGGGGTTGAGGTCAGGGCTCTGTGCAGGCCAGTCAAGTTCTTCCACACCGATCTCAACAAACCATTTCTGTATGGACCTTGCTTTGGGCATGGGGGCATTGTCATGCTGAAACAGTTAAGGGCCTACCCCAAAGTACCACAAAGTAGGAAGCACAGAATTGTCTAGAATGTAATTGTGTGCTGTAGCGTTAAGATTTCCCTTCACTGGAACTAAGGGGCCTAGCTTGAACCATGAAAAACAGCCCCAGACTATTCCTTCTCCACCAAACTTTACAGTTGGCACTATCAATTGGGGCAGGTAGCGTTCTCCTGGCATCTGCCAAACCTAGATTTGTCCGTCGGACTGCCAGATAGTGAATTGTGATTCATCACTCCAGAGAATGTGTTTCCACTGCTCCAGAGTCAGTTGGAGGCGAGCTTCACACCACTCCATCCTACACTTGGCATTGTACATGTTGATCTTAGGCTTGTGTGCGGCTGCTCGGCCATGGAAACCCATTTCATGAAGCTCCCGACGAGCAATTATTGTGCTGACGTTCCTTCCAGAGGCAGTTTGAAACTCTGTATTGAGTGTTGCAACCAAGGACAGTCGATTGCTACGTGCGTCAGCACTGGGCGGTCCCGTTCTGTGAGCTTGTGTGTTCTACCATTTCGTGGCTGAGACGTTGTTGCTCGTGGCTGAGACGTTGTTGCTCCTAGACGGTTCCACTTCACAATAACAGCACTTACAGTTGACCGGGCAAGCTCTAGCAGGGCAGACATTTGACGAACTGACTTGTTGGAAAGATGGCATCCTATGACGGTGCCACGTTGGAAGTCACTGAGCTCTTCAGTAAGGCCATTCTACTGCCAGTGTTTGTCTATGGAGATTGCATGGCGGTGTGCCCGATTTTATATATCTGTCCGCAACGTGTGTGGCTGAAATAGCTGAATCCACTAATTTGAAGGGGTGTCCACATACTTTTGTATATATAGTGTACCTTACTGTGATTGTTTCAAATGAAAATGGTCAAAAATAAACAAAAATAGCATCTCGGAATAGAGCAATTTCTCAAGCTATTTTCTGGGAGTGGTCTGAGTGGGCAGCGGAAAACTGAAAATATGGCCGTTATTGGCAGAGAGGAACTCATTTACCGCCTGATGATGTCACCAGGCAGGCCAAAACTCCACCCCACCAAAACAGGGTGAAATTTCAGTCTTTCAAACAGCTTACACTAAAAGGGCATTATGATCATTTTCACAATTTCACAGTATTAGATATTTTCCAGTGTTTTATAATAGATATAAAACACTGGAGAATCCCTTTTTTGACCGCACTGGGCCTTTAAGGCCTGCTATCTTCTACAATCTGATTGAGAGAACACAAAGTTCTGTGGTTGGTTTATCTGTGCATAAAGCTTGTGTGTGGGCGATGTGAGGAGCCAGACAGGGGAGTGTGATGCCTATCTTTGAGGTGACAGGATTACTGCTTTACTCTCCTCATGAATCAAGACAGCTGTGTGTGTGTGTGTGTGTGTGTGTGTGTGTGTGTGTGTGTGTGTGTGTGTGTGTGTGTGTGTGTGTGTGTGTGTGTGTGTGTGTGTGTGTGTGTGTAAGAGAAAGATAAAGAGAGAGAGAAACCACAAATCCCAAACTTTCTCTTCAACTAATCACGTCTGAGTTGCAATGATGACAGATGAAACAGGAAACAGATTTCATATCCCACCAATAGATAGGAAATAGGTGGGAGTTGCTCAGAAGTTGGTGGAGACGTGGAGGAGAAAAGGATCACGCATTATAAGAATGTGCATCACTTTGAAATGTTAAGATAAATCAAACCATACGCTCTCAATACACCTAATACATCTTCCTACCTCACCCACCAAGCCCATGTCTTCCTGAGTCCATCTTCCCATGAGAGTTACAGATAATAGGGTTAGCATATCAAACACTCTTATGTGTGTTAGCATATCAACCAAGAGTCAGGTGATACTGTTTGTTGGCCAGGGTCGGGCTCCGTGCTTTGCTGCAGATTATCTGATCTACAAATCAACTCACCGTCCAAACCATCGTGCATCAACTAGCTCTGGTCCAGGGCATTAAGTGCAGCTTGCTAATACTGAGCCACACTAACGCCCTGGACCAGAGCTAGGTATCAACATGCTGATGATGGCAAGATTAGTGAACCTGCACATGCATGGCCTAGCTAGGACTATGGGTTTAAAGAAACATATTAGTCAAACCAAACCTTGTTGACAGCGAGCAGATAGTAACGTCCTCCTCTCTTTCACACATACACAAAATCTCCCCTACACTAAAAGCTCCTGATCTATAATAGTTAGGACCAAAAACACCATATACTGCATCATGTATACCGGATATGTCTGAGTACCATTTAATGTGTAAATCAAACTCTATTTTCTGTCATGTAATACTGTGTATAGAAATATCATGAATAATGTATATGTAACAAAATAGCTGTGAAGAACTCAAATGTTGTCATCCGAAGAGGGAGAATGTGCTAGCTTGCTGCTTGCGGATGGGCCAATAAAAATAATAATACAAAAATAAAAACTCTCTGCTACTCTCTCTTTCTCTGACACACACAAGCACACTAATAGTGGATCATCCCAGCTAGCTGAAGAGGATAGAGGTCCAAAGTGCTAGGTGGCAGAAAGCTTTAAAGCTACAGCTTAGTCAGCCTGAAACACACAAACCCACCATGATAGACTCTCTTTCTCACATGTGCCTCCACTACCCATGAAGTTTCCAATGCAATAAAAACCTGCTATTACACTACTGATGTTAGTATGTAGTTCTGTTGGTGGGCGCAGTGGGATCTCAGTTTCTTTCGGTAATTTCTCAGGTTAACAGATGACTGTGTGTGTGTGAGCTGTATGGGTGAGGGGGCGGACAGCAAACCCAAGACTCTGACCCAGATTCAACCGCTCTGCCCTCCAAAGACCAACCTCGTCTCAGAGATCAGCTGACTTCTCCAACGGTGTGTTTGTTTACTGGAGCGCAGCTTTCTTTATAACCTATCCTCAATGTTTTACCAACTTCCCCACCCCTGACTCCACCAGACAGACAGTGTGCGAGACGGAGGGAAAGAGAGAGGCTCCCACCCCTGACTCATCACCCCTGACTCATCACTACAGAGAAAGAGCAGCACAACTTTATTGACTACGTGTCTACCACCACTGACCACGGGGCCTTTCTGGCAGCTTCACTCAGACGAACACCTAGTAAATGACATGGATAGTTTGATGTCTTACCATATGTGTGATGGTTGGGAGTCTCCCATTCAACCCACTACATACCAAGTGATGAAATTTACAGTGCCCTCTGTAATTTTTGGCACAATGAAGCACTATTTCTTCTTTTGGCTCTATACTTCAAAACTTTGGATTTGAAATTAAACAATGACTATGAGGTTAAAGTGCAGACTGTCAGCTTTAATTAGTGTATTTTCATGCATATCGGGTGAACCGTTTAGAAATTACATCACTTTTTGTACATAGTCCCCCCCCATTATAGGGGAGCAAAAGTATTGGGACAAATTCACTTATATGTGTATTAAAGTAGTCAAAAGTATTTGGTCCTATATTCATAGCACACAATTATTACATCAAGCTTGTAACTCTACAAATGTGTTGGATGCATTTGCTGTTGGTTTTGGTTGTGTTTCAGATAATTTTGTGCCCAACAGAAATTAATGTTAAATCATGTAGTCATTTTGGGGTCACTTTTATTGTAAATGACAATAGAAACATTCTAAACACTTCTACATTAATGTGGATGCTACCATGACAACGGATAATCCTGAATGAACCGTTAATAACGAGTGAGAAAGTTATAAACACACAAATATCATAACCCCACAAAAATGCTAGCCTCACGTTATTGTAATGGTCTGTAACAGTCTTTTGTGCACCTGTAACTGTCTTACTCGTCATTATTTACAATTCATCCAGGATTATCCGTCATCATGGTAGCATCCACGTTAATGTAGACGTGTAGTTCTGTATCAGTAAGTAAAACCTATCAGGGGGGAAGTAACTTAATTAAATTCCTTGACTTATTTGGAACCCTCCAAATGACATATCCTTTATTTTTCATTTCACAAAATATTTACAAAGACATTGTTTCCCATTTCTTTTTCAATTGGTCGACTGTTCTTGTAACAGTACCTTTGTCTTTTTCTTTTCACCAATGCTTACATCACGCAGTCCAGTTTCTCTTAGAAAAAGTTCATGAAAAACCCCCCAACTATTACTTCCACAAATCTTTTTATTTTTCATTTCTTGTAGTTTAAATGTTTTATTCCAGAGTGCTTTATAAAACTCTTCCCTGCATGCTTACAGCTGCAAACAGGAAGCCGAGAGTGTGTGTGCTTGTTAAAAGGAAGTGACATCACCCTGCAGGAAGTACATTATTAACGCATAGTCACCATCACACTCGCAGATGCTTGGGTTGATTTGTTTGGTCTATCCAGTCCAGCCCATGTAATTGCTCACCGAGCCACCATCCTGTCTATGAGTCCAATGGTCTTTAAGACAAACATGATACCTGCTCATATGGTTTGATTACTCATTTGCCATATGGAAATAACTTGCGTGTCATGATCCGTATATTAACAACTAGAAAATAAAGGAAAGTCTCTCAGACGGAAGAATTCAATCCGATGGGAAGCCTGGTAGCACAACGGAAGGGGGTCAGATCCCCTCTTCGCTGGGATTGGGATCAATGGGAATAAAGCAAGTCCATAATGACATAGATTTACAGTTGCCCCTAAACCCTGATCTAGTTTTTGCCATTTGACCCCCTGATGTTTAAGGTTAGGACTGGGGGGGGCTGGGTCAGCTGATCCTGGACCTGTGTCTACAGGTAGAGTAAACTAATCCTAGACCGGTCTACAGAGCAACTTCTACACAGAGAGAAATCCCAACAACCCCCCCCCACCTCCCAAAGTGCATGGGAGGAGGTCCCAGCCCACAGACAGCAGAGAGCCTGGAAGAGAGAGTGTGTGTTCAAGCTGCACAGTACATCCCTGAACTCAGCAAGGAGGAGACAAAACCAGATCTCTAACAGTAAAAAAAAAAACCATTCTCTTTACACAGTTATCAGACAATGTTCAATAAAACAGAAAAATAATAATTATAACACTAATAATAATAATAAACAACATAAGGCTATCGATCTCGCTACGACGGGGAGGGAGATGTCACTAAAACATTTCAGTTGAGCCGAAGTGGTTCAGCGCCAACAGTTTCTGCACAAAGACACATATCATCATACAGTACACTGTGTCTGTCTGCCAGGGAAAACTAATACATGTCAACCCTGCAACCGAGAGTGAACCTACATGAGTCGTAACATGTTGCTCAGCAGAGGTCTGTCCGTATAACATGTAGAAGTGAACTGTGTGTGTGTAAACACACACACACACTTGAAGTCAGAGGTTTACATACACTTAGGTTGAAGTAATTAAAACTCTAGTTTTGGCAAGTCGGTTAGGACATTACTTATTGCATGACAAGTAATTCTTCCAACAATTGTTTACAGACAGATTATTTCACTATATCACAATTCCAGTGGGTCAGAAGTTTACATACACTAAGTTGACTGTGCCTTTAAACAGCTTGGAAAATTCCAGACATTTCTGATAGGTTAATTGACACAATTTGAGTCAATTGGAGGTGTACCTGTGGATGTATTTCAAGGCCTACCTTCAAACTCAGTGCCTCTTTGCTCGACATTATTGGAAAATCAAAATAAAATCAGGCAAGACCTCCACAAGTCTGGTTCACCCTTGGGAACAATTTCCAAATGCCTGAAGGTACCACGGTCATCTGAGCAAACAATGGTACGCAAGTATAAACACCATGGGAGAAGCTAGCCACCATACCGCTTAGGAAGGAGACGCGTTCTGTCTCCTAGAGATGAACGTAATTTGGTGCGAAAAATGCAAATCAATCCCAGAACAACAGCAAAGGACCTCGTGAAGATGCTGGAGGAAACAGGTACTAAAGTATCTATATCCAGAGTAAAACGAGTCCTATATCGACATAACCTGAAAGGCCGCTCAGCAAGGAAGAAGCCACTGCTCCAAGTCATACATAAAAAAGCCAGACTACGGTTTGCAACTGCACATGGGGACAAAGACCGTACTTTTTGGAGAAATGTCCTCTGGTCTGATGAAACAAAAATATAACGATAGTCATTATGGCTAAACAGTTATGTTTGGAGGAAAAAGGGGGAGGCTTGCAAGCCGAAGAACACCATCCCAACCGTGAAGCACGGGGGTGGCAGCATCATGTTGTGGGGGTGCTTTGCTGCAGGAGGGACTGGGGCACTTCACAAAATAGATGGCATCATGAGGAAGGAAAATTGTGTGGATATATTGAAGCAACATCTCATGACATCAGTCAGGAAGTTAAAGCTTAGTCGCAAATGAGTCTTCCAAATGGTCAATGACCCCAAGCATACTTCCAAAGTTGTAGCAAAAAGTCAAGGTATTGGAGTGGCCATCACAAAGCCCTGACCTCATTCCTATAGAGCATTTGTGGGCAGAACTGAAAAAGCGTGTGCGAGCAAGGAGGCCTACAAACCTGACTCATTTACACCAGTTCTGTCAGGATGAATGGGCCAAAATTCACCCAACTTATTGTGGGAGAATTGTGGAAGGCTACCCGAAACATTTGACCCATGTTAAACAATTTTAAAAGGCAATGATACCAAATACTAATTGAGTGCATGTAAACTTCTGACCCACTGGGACTGTGATGAAAGAAATAAAAGCTGAAATAAATATTCACTCTACTATTATTCTGACATTTCACATTCTTAAAATAAAAGTGGTGTTCCTAACTGACCTAAGACAGGGAATTTTAACTGAAAAACTGAGTTCAAATGTATTTGGCTAAGGTGTATGTAAACGTCCGACTTCAACTGTACGTTCTGCGTGTGTCTACGTGTGTGTATTTAACTAGTAGCGTAGTAGTGCTTAGTGGAGAGATGTTTGCCTGTAGAAGTGTGCGCGCGCATATATATATATATATATATATATATATATATATATATATATATATATATATATATATATATATAGTATATGTATGTGTGTTAACTGGTGACATAGTGCTTGGTGGAGGGCTGCCCATACAGGCCATAGAAGTCTGTGTGTCTGTGAGTCTGCTGTGCGTCTATCCAGTCTCTGACAGCCAGCCCTTGCATGGCTGGAGCGCCAGAGGCCAGGCCGGGTGGAGGGGGGTAGTCCTGGGCGCTTACCCAGGGAAAAGAGCCTGAACGTGGGTAGGGAGGGTGGCCGCGGTGCCCCGACACGGAGGGCACCCCGGAGCAGTAGCAGTTATCCATGGTACACACCAGGATCTTACGCCCGCCATACTGGGGGAGCACTGCCTGCTGAGAAGAATGGGAGGAGCTACCGCCAGGAGGGGGAAAGTGGGAAGGACTGAACACAGACCCTGAATGGTGATTGGTTAGAGAGCCACTTCCACTTCCTGTTCCACCACCTTCGTTCATGTGAGAGGGGCCACAGGGAGCCAGAGGCTGCTGACTGGAGGATTGGCCCTCCCCGGGGGCAGAGTTTGGGCCCAGGTATTGCTGCTTAGAAGAGGAAGAGGAGTCCTTGAAACCGGAAGCAGATGTTTTCCCGGTGCTTTCTGGGAATGCGGAGGAGTGTTTGCGTTTCTCTGCCCCGGAGCCGAGACCGCTGGGATACGCCTGAACGGACTGGAGGAACGAGGAGGGAGGGGCTAAGGGGGCTGGAGGGAGAGAGAGGTAGAGAAAGAGAGGGGGAAATCAGACTTAATCTAAATATGAATTACCTTGATCTACCAACACAAACAATCAGATAAGGATGTGAAGATTCTGTAAAGATTATTCTCTCAATCCTACCTTCCAGTGTTTTCCGTAGGCTCTTCTCTCTCTTGGAGAGTTCTGACAGGAACAGCTTAGAGTTGAGACTGCCCACCTTGTAGGGAGGGAGAGCACTGCCCATGCACGCTTGAGACCTGCAACACACAAGTATGTATGTAACAAGCCTGGTATATTAACGCTTCATTAAAACAATACTCCCGGTTTGATCCCCGCATGAGCCCTACGCATTTCTGCTCCTCAACTCTGTCTCCCTACTACATGTCCCATCCTGTCATAAAAAGATATGTAAGCTGTGTGTAAGTGCCCTTTTGTATCTCTAACTTTTGTATAACATCTGTGTAATATCCCGTCTCTCACCTCTCCATGAGGATCTTGACAGGTTTGGTATTCTTCATGAAGCCCAGCTCCTCAGCCTTGCCGAAGGCCGTGTGGACCGAGCTGAGTAGCTTCTGGGCCTCGTGTCGCTGTTCTCCCAGAGCTAGAACCTGGCCCGCATTCTCCTGGCAGAACCTAGAACGTGCCCGCTCTAGAACCTCCAGCGTTCGGGACAGGTCTTCTTCCAAGAAGTGCTGCATCCTCTGGTACTGAACACGCACCTCCTCTTTCAGCTCACACACTCTGTCCTGTAGGTGAGAACACACACATACTGTTATTCACTCACACCGCTGTGATACATGCGTGTGGATGGGTGTGTGCAACCTGTGCTCACTGGCTAAGGTGTGTCGGAGAGCAAGAGGGGGAGAAATCAGACGTACCTCCACCACACACTTGTCAGAGTCAAGTTTACAGAGCTGCTCATCGATGTCCTGAACTCTCTCCTCCACCCTCTCCTGCTGCCGCAATAGATTTTGCTGAGAGAGAGAAATGGTAATGTCATTCACAGTTGGGTTCGATAACTCCTCATACATAGCTGAACAAACCAATGAAAAAGGTAATATGAGAAGAGAAACACCACCTAGCAGGCTGAGCCAGCCAATTTAGTCTCCATCTAACAAACAGTTTATCTGAGGGAGGGAGGGAGCTGTCATGGCAACCAATAGCTATTTCTGGTGAATGAGGTATGAGCGACAACAGGGCGCAGATAGATACTCTTCTCTCCTCCTGCTGCTCCTCCTCCTCCTTTCTCAGAACACCACAGACACTAGGCCCACTCATGGTACTGTTGTCAAAACAACGCAAGTTATTCTGGGCTGGCATTGGCACGGCTACAACACACATGCCCAGATTGGCCAAACCAGAGTGCCACGCCAGCCGGCACAACTGATGCAAAACTGAGGCAAAAAAGGAATTCCTAGACATTCCCCAATCGAGCCCTAGCCTCTGTCCCCTGGGAACCTCTCTGAATCTGAAATGTGGGATTCAGCAGAGGAAACAAGACACAAATAGAACAATTCTACTTCCTGGGGTCCAAAGGTTATAAGTAGTGCAGGACACTGCTCCTATAGCATCTTCCTGCACACCCATGGTAGATTCAAGCTCAGGGCAGAAGTCTGGGGCAGGGATGGATAGTGGGGGTGGAAGGGACAGCAGTACCTCTGGATGGGTGATGTTCACTACCTTTAAGGGGTACTGGGGGGGGGGGGGGGGGGGGGATGTGACATATCTATTAGTCATTTCCATCCAACATATTCTCCACAAGGACCCCTAGAGGAGAAGAGTGATATGGGGAGGTAGGTCAGTCATGCCCTGGGGAGGTGTGGTGGAGCTGGGGACTATGGCGGAGAGGTCATGGGGAGCTTGGGGGAGGCTGGGGGGCATCTCTACCCCCTCTGCCACCACCATAAGATGCACTTAAGCAGTAACATTGTCACAGTACATTAACTTCAGGCTCCCAGAGTCACTTATTATAAATGGAGATGGTAGTCAGTCACAGGGAGAATCAGAGGACAGGAATTCACACTAGTTTGTTATCCAAGACCCTTCCAATGTGGTTGATCCTAAACACACACACAAAGTAGGCTACTAACAGGCTAGTGCACAGAGTATTAACAGTCAGAGGCCAGAAGTATTCACCAATATGAGTCAGGAGAAAAGCCTGTGTGACTGACTAGCCCCTATCGCCAACCTGGGGATAATTGGTTGTTTCTCAACTAACCACAGCCTTCCTTACTAGAACCCAGGAAATAAGAGAATTACAAGAAATCAAAAAGGAAACCATAAACAACCATTCCTCCTCTACCACAGAATGGAGTAAAGAATCTCACTTCATTCCCTCCCCCCCTCCATACAACCCCCCTCTCTCGGCTGGCGGTCCCAGGCGAGGATGCACCTGTGCTGGGGAGATAAGGCTGGCTTAGACCCCTCATTGTTCCACCCCTCCAACACATTGTTTGTCACGCTCAACAGATGAGAATTGGGGTTGGATTGGATCACAATTGAAAAATGCATACACCCGAGGATTGACACACTCCAGCACACACACACACACTTTTCCTCCCCAATTTGAGCTGCTTTGTTCTTAACCAAAACAGTGGGTGTAAGAGACATAGATGTTAGTCTTACCCTTATATCGTTGCGTCGTAGCTCCACGTCAGTGACCCCGTGTCCGTGACTGGGATGGCAACGCGTGAAGCAGCAGTATTGACACACGGCCGTCTGTTCTGCCTCACAGTGGTACAGTCTGTACTCATCGTGCTGAGGACACGTCCAGGCCTTGACTGCCTCAGCCTCCACCAGCAGGTGTCCCAGGGCCGAGCAGGGCTGCTGCAGGTGTGTCTGGACATGGCTCTGGCAACAGGGGGCGCTACAGCGCAGGCAAACCTTGACAGCCGGGAGCGGTGGGCCACGGCGGCACAGAATACACTGCAGCACCGGCGAGGCGGCCTTCTCTACGGACAACGCGTTGAACTTGTCCACGATGTTGGACAGCTTATGGTTCTTCTCCAGAGCAGGCTTCTGGCTGTAGGCGTGGTTGCACTCGGGGCAACGGACCAGGGAGGAGTCTTTAGCCCAGGCCTCGGATATGCAGCCCCGGCAGAAGTTGTGCTTGCAGGGCAGCTGGATAGGCTCGGAGAAGACGTGCAGGCAGATGGGGCAGATCAGCTCCTCTTCAAAACAATTCCTCCATGTCTCGGACAGGTCGGAGGACGCCATGTTGGGAGTGGAGGACATAGACACTCAATGACGACGACCTTCTGATATGAAAAAATAAAATAAAAACGGCTATGGATTTGTAGACATTAACTAAGCCCCTGACTATAGATCAAAATGTATTGAGGACTGAGGGAAGACCTGTGACTGTATACAGAAAGCTAAGTCCAGTATGTTACTAGTCCTTAAGTGATAGTTGTCTATTGTGCTACAAACTCAGCTATGAAGGGTTATTATTAACACTAGCACTGTCAACCAGTTTAGTCCAACCGACTGGTGAATGAATGTCCTCAGCTATTGCTTTAAATCCAGGCAGCAGTGCACATCCTGTAGGGCAGAGCAGGTAGGCCTAGGCAGATTCCACAGCCACCAGGAAAGGGCCCCAGGGAACCGATGACAACACCCCGGTGATTACGACACACAGTCCGGGATGACGTTATGCAAATTACCGTCAAGGGTTAGCAAGGCCTTTCGTTTCCCTGAAATCACACGGTTAGGAAATAACCGGCTACTGTAATGGCTGACGAATGGTTCACTTTGTGCGTAGTATAGCCTAGGCCTAATTCTCGCAGCTAAATTGTTCGTATTCCCAACTACGGTATGATAGCAATGAAGGCACAGAGATTTACCATGCAACACGGTTCAGACATTAAATTGAATCGGTCTAAATGAGTCGTTTGGACGGTTACATCACCGCCGAACTTAATTGATTTCTCTACAGCAGATGAAATTAGAACGCTCACCTTTTCCTCTCCTTCTGCGTAGGTCTTTACTTTAGCTTGACGTGCTAGCCTCGACTTGCTCGTCCGCGTATGTTTGTTTGTTCCTCAATCGGTTGAGGTGCAGAAATTAACATAAGTAAAAGATTGCGTTGCCAAAATTATTTAGATAACTCCACCCTGAATAAAGCCATACGTAAATCGATTAAGATTGCCCAAGGTTGACACAACGCCGATGTTCCAAAGGGCACATTAATTGTTATTTTATCCAATTATACACAGACTATTTTGGGTACGTTGACAAGTAATACGATTACGCTCGTGACAGCTTTTTGGCTGTAGGATGAAACAAAAATATAATGATTTGCAAATTAGATACATGTGACAAGTGTCCTTAGCCCTTCAATAAACATTGCATCACGTTGCGACGGACTTTGATCATCACAATAGCGACATAACAGCCTAGTTGTTTGATGTGTAAGTCGTCAGCTACGAAGCTTCCACTGGCAACGCTCGCATATCTGTACACAAGGCCTTGACTTTTCTCACCAAATACTCTTTACTCTCGGCTATTTGGGCTATAATTACTTATTTAGTAAAAAGGTCAAACAATACTTCGTTAGAAGGCGATGTACTGCATAGTTTAGGGTTTAACCGACTTCGGTTCATAAACACAAAACAAAGGCCAAGGTTTTTAGAATCCACTGGAATGTTGGCTTCTGTGGCGAGCCTTCGGATCATACACACAGACCGATCAAAACGCATCCAGACCCAAAGATATGTCCTGGCTTCATTCCTTTGGTTTATCAGGGACGGATCATGACTATTATCAGCTCAAATTCAGCTAAAAACATTCCACTCCACTGATTTCGTAAGCTTAATGAAATCGTTTTAATTCTGAGAAGTCATCTCACCATTTTCTGTCGCTGCACAAACAAATAAAACGACATTAGAATATTTACGACTACCACGGTTTTAAATCCATTATTCTACATAAATGTATCAGTCTATTTTTTTATTTTAAAGGGGATGTCGCTATTCTGGCCTTGTTAAAGGTTAATGTCATCATACTTGCGCTCCTCATAAAAAAGAAAAGAGAATCCACCGAGGATACAGGGCCTCGGTTATTCCCAAAAGTCGTTTGGTTTGCTGATCACACCGAAACAAAAAGATTCCGTCGCGTTCAAACACGCCTCGCCAGTTCTTTCGGATTCAGCGGTGTATATGTGGCCATTTTTCGAGGCCTTCTGTCCCGTTGTTTATAGCTGAGTCGCCTTGATCATACCAATCCAATCAGTCTCTGGATTCTAATTTGCGACCCTCGTTTTTAAATCTCTCTCCCTCTTTCTAACTAGGCGACCGGGCAAGGAGGAACACTAGACAAGTCGTTCAATCGAGTTAAACATCGGCTCACCCCTCCTTCCGGCTGGTCCCGTTGCTCCTCCACGCTCACGTGACCTGTCACACAACCGATGTGTGTCACGTTTTTAACGGAAGGCGTTGATGAGCGAGACTGGGAGAGGAGCACATTGAAATATATTTTAGGAAATTACGATACGTTTTTACTTTTTCGCAAGTATAGGAAAAAATGTGTTGATACTCAATGTTCCTCTCGACGGAAATCGTATATATATATATATATATGTATGTATAGACAATATGGACAGTATATGTATAGAATATGTAGTATTTCAGAATGTACTGCAATAGTTAAATGGGATAGGCCTTGACTAGAATACAGTATATACATATGAAGAGGGTAAACAGTACGTAAACATTATTAAAGTGACCAGTATTCCAGAATATGGACATAGGGCTTCTTATCTTGAGATAGAAGCTGTTTTTCAGTCTCTCGGTCCCAGTACTGACATCGCCTTCTGGATGGTAGCGGGGTGAACAGGCTGTGGCTCGGGTGGTGGTTTAGGTACTTGATAATCTTATTTGCCTTCCTGTGACACCAGGTGCTTTGTAAAAAAACGATGTAAATAATAATTTAGTTAATAAAGCCCATCCAAGAAGGCTCAAGGTCATTGGCCACAGATAAAAGTACGACAAATCACGTTATATCTAGAGTAGCTTTGATTGGACTGATCATGTCAACATCATGCTTTCAAAATTTTAGCTAGCAGTCTTCATCATAAATCAAATCGACAATCTACTGTCAAATCATTTTTAATCCTTGTCATATGAAGACAAACAATAAAGATAAATTATAGATAAAACGTATCGGTGCTCATCGGCCATTGGACATAAACATTACACAATGAGTTGGAAATCGCAAATTCAACAATGGAAGGAATCAGTGGCTAACTGCAAGCATTGCAACGCAATCACTAGCCTGCTATTCATTGGAGTTGCTGTGTGGTCTCAAATCTGGGATTAAGGGGCTTTTTTCCAAATTTAAAATGATAAACATTAAACATTGGCCAGACTGGGAAAATACGTTTTGAACGGTCATCCAATTTGGAATTATAAATCCAGAACTTGGGCCTCTTTCTAGCGCTACGACCTGAAGATCACTGACGTCATCATGATTTGACCGTGTTTTTTCTGAGTTCCCAGTTGTCTTGAAAGCACCATAAATCCAGAGAATGCCAGACTTTGATGACAGAATTTGCCCACGAAGGACCGCTGCGCCACTTAAAGTGAGCACAGCACAAGGTGAGTCCAAGCTGTTAATAGCCCATGTCCCTCACCCTAATAATTTGGTATATTTTCCCCTCTTAATTCCGCCTACTGTTCTGACTTGGTGGTGTACATGTAGCCTATAAACTGTTTTAGAGAAATGTAATCATTGAATATTGTAAGAGCTTTCATTGTCTGCTTATATGACCCCTTTATTTATCCTAAAGTTCTTACTTGGTGTACAGGGAGAACACTCTAAGAACGGTCCTAGTTCTGAATTCTGTCGCTGTACATTTCAAAGTGCTAAACAAATAGTTATATTGACTACGTCCGTCCTAGCTCGCTTATTGTATTAATCAAAATTCTGGATTGCCTCTTATCCGCTTGTCGTAGCCTTATGCCATAGTTTTTACATCTCAATTGTCATTAGAAACCACATTTGTTTAAGAAAGTCAGCCATATCAGCTATGTTTCTTTAAAAGGCAGTAAATGAGGCTAAATGAAGTGTTTTGCTGCCAGACAAGGCTCCGCTGATAGCCAGTTGTAGCAGTGGTAAGGTGTTGGGACAGCTTTATGTCGCCCTAACAGTTTGTGGGCACCGTTTGTCACCGTTATAGTGCAATTAATGTAATGTTTAGTGTTGTGTTGTGTAGATGGCATGCATCCTACATGTTCTTTTTGTTTGCCCAACCAAGATTTACATGCTAAAATCAGAACTGTATATATTGCAAACTAATGGGGCAAACTCAGTGAAATCTCTTTTGTTTCTGTGCGTCAGTCTTGGAGGAGGTGCACGGCCGTGCATGCATGCAGCTTAGAGGGAACATTGCTTATAGCATACTTCAGATGTTCTTAGATAGATAGATAGATAGATAGATAGATAGATAGATAGATAGATAGATAGATAGATAGGTACTTTATTGATCCCCGAGGGGGACATTTCTTTGTCAAGCAGCTACAACAAAACACAGGGCAGGTGCAAAATGCCACAACGAAGGTACACAAAAGACAGATACATGATACATAGAGCGGCAGTATGAAAAAGTATAGAAATACAAGATATCTGGAGTGCAAAAAAAGCGATAAAAAGACATTGCATAGTATGGGTGGTTGGCTGAATATGTACACTATACATTGGTGGATGTTGGATGGTTAACTATACTATAACGAAGGTCGATGGCAGAGAAATACTTCAGTAGCTAAAAATGCATATGATATGAGCGAGGGTAATAATAGTTTACTTAATAGACAGACTGGCTAAATGAACAGGTAAGTGAATATTTTGCCTGGTTAAATTAGCTGTACAGGTAAATATACAGTTATATTTACATATAAGTGAATACTTGCATGGTTACATAAACTGTACAGGTAAATGACAGGAAGAGAAACTTAAATAGCTAAATGTGTGTATGATATAATTTGGGGTGATAATAGTAATTCCCTTATGACACACTGTTAGGTACTGGTTGGTACCATTAAGGGTAACTGTGTGCATTTTTCATTATGTTGATGAAGGCTGAGCACCTTATTTGTCCACTCCCAGTTCTACAGTCGTTGTAAGAGCTTGTGAAAATCAAGAGCTGCACTGTTAAGAGGGATACTGTGTATTTTCCAGTAAGTCAATCGCAGTTGGTCACCAGGAAGTGGTAATGAGAAAAGTTCAGTGAAAGTACAATAAGTTACTGGCAGCTAGTTGCAAGTAAGTTATTAGAAGTTACTGGCTATTAACTTACTGTGAAGTCTACAATAACTTACTGACAACTGGTTGCCAGTTAGGTTTGGTAAAATTCACAGCAACTTCCAGGGAACTAACTGCCATTAAGTTACTGTGAAATGCACAACAGTCCAGCTCTTTATTGTCACATGCTTTTACAAAGATTGCAATACTGACAGTGTTAAAAGAGGTGCTCAACCTTTGACAACATAACCATCAACCACTTAAACCGATACAACACTTCCACTGACGGTTGGCATAAATACACAATATTTAGCAACTTGTTGTTTAAAGTACTTTCACTGCAACCAGTAGCCTGTAGTGTACTGTAAAATTACAGAAACTATTTAACAGTGTAACATTTAATGGCATAAAGGAAAACATGGTGGAGAGAGAAAGAACAGTATGGTTCTTCACAACCATCACAGCAGTAAAGAACCCTTCCAGATATACACATATCACCGTCACCCCTGACAAAGAACCCCTCAAGAACCCATTTATTTATTTATTTTTACAAATAAATGTATTATTATTTTTATTACAGGCATTTAGTCACAGATGACATTGCCAGCCACGCATGGACACACACACACAGAGAAGACAAAACAATCCAGAATTTACACAATGATGACACCATTACTTGTATCAAATACACTGTGTTTATTGTTTTGAATGGTATTAAACCATTAAGAAGTAATAAACAGCAGTATCTAATGTACATGTTTGTGTTGGTGCCAATGGAGTCAATGTTGTGTTTGTTTGTTTGAACAGAGGGGTCTAGAGGAGGACATCTGTTGCATTGGAAAGGGCAAGGAGAGATAGCGATGGGTGAGAGAAGGATACGGGCGAGGAAAGGTAGGGAATAGTTGAAAGGAGTAAGGTGCATTCATATAAGAGTATGTTGTTTCACCATGAGGCTTGCCGAAACTGTTGGCTTTCATGGGTGTGTACGGTATAAGAACCTTTTAGATCAGTGGTATTCAAACTCTTTTAGTGGGGACCACATTTTTTTCCCAAGAATTTCCCGCGACCCCACCTGAAATCTAATGACACAACCTTAAAATCTGTATATCAACATTTTTACATCAACAAAAAAACTTAAATTCATTACATTTTCATCTCTTATCCAAATGAAAAGAAACCAATAAATACATTTACTCAATAAAATTGTAATTTTCAAATGATCTTTCTCAAACACGTTTGTATATTGTCCCACACAATAATGTGTAATCTTTTTGTTACAAAAAAATATATATACAAAAAAAAATACACTGCAGTTCCCCCGGTCGCGACCCCGACTTTGAATACCACTATCTTACATTGTATCAGACCAGTCAAATAACTCATGTCCAACTATCCAAAGCCTGATTGCCTATTTCAACGCCTCAGAATCTTTAGAGATGGTTATGCTGTTCAAAATAAGAGTTGACCTTTGAAACAACGGCCCCCTTTGAAACCCAGGGGACCATGTGATTGTACCTTAATCTTGATAGTCAGTTTTATGTGGGATTAAAAGAGTAGAAAGTAGTTAGAGTACAGCAAACTAGTAGACTTGTAGTAGGGTGTGAGTAGAGTAGGGTTCAGATGTTGTAGAGCTGTAGTAGATTGTGAGCAGAGTAGGGGTTCAGATGGAGTAGAGTCTGAGCTGCTCCTCCACGTCTCCCTCTGACACCTCCCCAAACGTCTCCTGGTTCTCCTTCAGCAGCTGGAAGATGGCTGCCAGCTGCTCCCGTTGCACCCTGGGAAAAAATACAAAGGTTAACAAATCTGAGTCTCCACCCTTCTGCTTTCACCTGGCCAATGATAGAAATAGAGCCCACAGGGACAGAGGCAGGTTTTTAAACATAAACTCTAGTATACACACATGCACAGATGGTTAACGACAAGTGGTTCATGATAAAAGTGCAGAACATAGGTCAGCAAAGCTAGATGATGGAACAGCCCAGCCCAACTCAGCCAAGTGCAGCATGGAGAAACACAGCCAATACAGAACAGTGAATATGGTGGGAGCAAAATGACACTGAACCGATCTCTAAAAACAAAAACATATGACCAGGCAGGGGGGGGGGGGTGTCATACAATCATCCTACAATCATCCTACACGTCCTGTGTGGATCAAATCTGAAACGAAAATAAAGTAATTTCATTGTTTGCTCTCAATCAGGAAACCATCAAGCCAGGTGCAAAGTAATTGCCAAATAGAGTTTGTTGAGCAGATTTATGTTTATTGGGATGAGTCTTGTCCTGGAGGCATAACTGAGTGATTTCTGCTAGATGCAAAGTCAAATTGTCTATATTGTAAAAATGTATGAAAGCACAAATTAGCTTTTTGGTCTTAATTTAAGGTTAGGCATTAGGGTTAGCAGTGTGGCTAAGATTAGTGTTAAGGTTAGGTGTAATATCAGATTTTATGACTGTGGCTGTGCAAGCTCTATTAAGCTCTATCAAAACAAAACACGCTAACCTGCGTTTGGTGATGCAATGCACCACCTGTTGGTCAAATGGGGAATTGCCATATGAGTTGTATTAAATAGGGGACGTGTCATCTGGTCTGAGGTGATCCCTGGAGGCACACAGGGGACCGTTATGTCCCAATCAACACCTTACCTACCCCTGAGAAACCTGATTTATACTTAACACATGGGAAACGTGGCAACGTCCTCAGGGGAGCTGTTGGGATGGAGCAGGGATGAGGAGGAGGGGGCTAAGGGTTGAGGAGCATGAGGTACGGATGAGGGACAGGGGGATATGGGACAGGTTCGGTCCTTGAGGGCAGCAGCGTCTGCTGGTCTCTCGAGGAATGGACTTGAGAGACATTTGGTATAAGCATGAGGCCAGGGGACTGGATGGTGGTAGGTCACTAGATGGCCATGCTTGAAAAGGGGCTGAATACCTTTTAAATACCTTAGATTTTTGGTGTCAGTTTAGTTTAAGGTTAAAAATCACATCGGAGGTTAGAGAATAAGCACATCCATCCGTCCTAGCATGGTCAGGCAATGACGACCCTTATGAATGAGCGCAATTCATATGTTCATACTTTACCATGTTTTGACTACAGCCCCTGTCTGTTTGCATGTCTGTCTGTCCGTGGGGCTTACAGAGAGGTAAAGTCAGTGGTGAACTCTACCCTGCAGAAATAGAGAGCAGGACACAGATGTTACAGACAGACACCAGGCCTGTGTGGGTCTGAATAGGAGGCCGGGGTTTCTGCTGGAGTACAATTAAGCTGCCCCGGAACACTGATCTAAGGTCAGTTTGGTGTTTCTCCCTCCCTCCCTTTCTTTCCTTCTTTCTTTCCTGTGCCTTGTTTTCGAAGCCCTGGTCCTAAGTCCCCAGTGGTGCCGTGGATAGAAGCAGCTGCTAAGCACAGTCAACCTCACAGAGACAACACACACTGACACACACTGACGCTTGGAGAGGGGCTGTAAGGTAGCAGAGGATGCTGGACAGGAGAGGGTTAAACAGTGGAAAAGACCATTTATAATGGCCGTGTCCGAAATCTGTCTTGCCTACTACGCACTAAAACTACAGTTGAAGTCTGAAGTTTACATACACTTAGGTTGAAGTCATTAAAACTCATTTTTCAACCACTTCACAGATTTCATGTTAACAAACTATAGTTTTGGCAAGTCGGTTAGGACATCTACTTTGTGCATGACAAGTAATTCTTCCAACAATTGTTTACAAACAGATTATTTCACTTATAATACACTATATCACAATTCCAGTGGGTCATCAGTTTACTACATACACTAAGTTGACTGTGCCTTTTAAAAAGCTTGGAAAATTCCAGAAAATTATGTCATGGCTTTAGAAGCTTCTGATAGGCTAATTGACATAATTTGAGTCAATTGGAGGTGTAGCTGTGGATTTCAAGGCCTACCTTCGGAAGGAGGAAGCGAGGTGGAAAATGGCGTAAATGGATGTAGAGCTAGATTTAAGCAGCGAGTCGAGTAAATGTGGCGAAGACGAAAGTTCTGAATGGGCTAAAATAGTGTCAAACTGGAACAAAAAGAAAATAGTCTAAGATTGAAGTGAATGAAACGTGTGTAAATGATAATGAATCGCTTCTTGTTGGGATGTGTTTATTAAACAAGGATGCATATGTGGGAAACCCTTTTGAAGTATCGATTGGTAAAGTGGAGTATGTCTTATTTCGATTAAATGTGTTTCTAATGAGTAGAGGAAGATTGCAATAGGCCTTAAAAGAATCAGGACAACAGAAGTATCGTGTTTTGAACTTCGGAGTAGAGCACGCGTTAAAGGAGTGATCTCAGGGGTGACGACGGATGTTCAGGTAGAATCAATGAAGAGAATTCCTGGTGTTGTTGGTGCCCGGCGTCTGAACCGTTGGGTGAATGGGGAAAAAGAGGAAAGTCTGTCGGTATTGTTGTTTTTTGATGATGAGCAAATACCTACACATGTGAAACTTGGATATGTAAGATGAGAGCCTTCGATCCCAAACCATTGCAGTGTACAAATTGTAAAGGATTTGGTCATGTTGCAAGTGTGTGTAGACAAACGGAGTATAATGAAGAACAATGTGTAGAAGGTGTTGCAATTGTGGTGGGGATCATGATCCTGAGTATATGGACTGCCCAGTAAGAGTGATGGAAATCGAGGTGGCAAAGGTTAGAGCGGTTAACAGAATCTCCTATGCGGAGGCAATTAAGAAAACAAGTGATTCTAGGGAAGATATGGTAGTGAATGCAAAATATAAGCTAGTGGATATAATACAGCCTGTTGTAAATGTTTGTTGCCAGAATAAAGACACCATGTGTGTTAAAAAGGTTGATTTTGTTGCGTTCAGTTGTAAACTGTACAAAGAAATCGAAGAAACTGGACATTATTGTGGCTGCGGCAGAAAAGTTTTTGGGACTGAAGGATTTGACTTCTGTAGATTTGCAAGGAGTACTGGCGACGGACGATCCGCCCTCTCGGGGTTCCCTTGAGCCCGTGTAGGGATCAGATATGTTTTATTTATGTTTAACAGAAAAGTTATTTGAGAAGTTTGTTTTGTTTGTTTTGGCAATGTACTACTTTTATTAGGGTGGATTAAGTTAGTATCACTATTACATATGGATTTATTTATAAAAAAAAATATATTAAAAAACATTTTATTGTTTCAAACCATCCTGTTGGTGGCGGCAATACACTTTTTGGGTGTAGTCCGCCATAAAATCCACAGAAGAAGAAGAAGAAGAAGAAGAAGAAGGCCTACCTTCAAACTCAGTGCCTCTTTGCTCAACATAATGGGAAAATCAAAAGAAATCAGGCAAGACCTCAAAAACAATTTGAACGTACTTTGGTGCGATAACTGCAAATCAAACCCAGAACAACAGCAAAGGACATTGTGAAGATGCTGGAGGAAACAGGCACAAAATAATCTATATCCACAGTAAAACAAGTCCTATATGGACATAACCTGAATGGCCGCTCAGCAAGGAAGAAGCCACTGCTCCAAAACCGCCATAAAAAAGCCAGACTACGGTTTGCAACTGCACATTGGGACAAAGGTCATACTTTTTGGAGAAATGTCCTCTGGTCTGATGAAACAAAAATATAACTGTTTGGCCATAATGACCATTGTTATGTTTGGAGGAAAAAGGGGGAGGCTTGAAAGCCGAAGAACACCATCCCAACCGTGAAGCACGGGGGTGGCAGCATCATGTTGTGGGGGTGTTTTGCTGCAGGAGGGACTGGTGCACTTCACAAAATAGATGGCATCATGAGAAAGGAAAACTATGTGGATATATTGAAGCAACATCTCAAGACATCAGTCAGGAAGTTAAATGGGTCTTCCAAAGTGGGTCTTCCAAAGGGACAATGACCCCAAGAATACTTCCTAAGTTGTGGCAAAATGGCTTAAGGACAACAAAGTCATGGTATTGGAGTGGCCATCACAAAGCCCTGACCTCAATCCTATAGAACATTTGTGGGCAGAACTGAAAAAGCGTGTGCGAGCAAAGAGACCTACAAACCTGACTCAGTTACACCAGTTCTGTCAGGAGGAATGGGCCAAAATACACCCAACTTATTGTGGGAAGCTTGTGGAAGCCTACCTGAAACGTTTGACCCAAGTTAAACAATTTAAAGGCAATGCTACCAAATACAAATTGAGTGTATGTAAACTTTTGACCCACTGGGAATGTGATGAAAGAAATAAAAGCTGAAATAAATCACTCTCTACTATTATTTTGACATTTCACATTCTTAAAATAAAGTGGTGATCCTAACTGACCTAAGACAGGGAATTATTACTAGGATTAAATGTCAGGAATTGTGAAAAAATGAGTTCAAATGTATTTGAGGTGTATGTAAACTTCTGACTTCAACTGTACATACTGTGTACTAATCGTACGACATACTATTTAGGACAAATGTATGCAGTAAGTAACAAATATTAACATACTAAGCTCATCCATACTGAGAAAGCGTTTTTGTAGAGCGCATCCCCTATTCTGATTATCAGCTGTTGTCAAACGCACATGGGTCTGAAAAGACAATTGTCTTCCTCAAAAGTGTAAAGCAAATTCTACTAGATGAAAAGCTGAAATGAGTATTTAAAGCATACTAACCAAAAAAGCTTACTATTTCGAACAGAAGTATGGGTATTCGGACACGGCCAGTTACTGCTGGTATGTGGTGGCAGTTAAATATGGGGAAAGGGGAGGAGACTAGGAGAGGATGCCACGTCAGAGTATTGAGATGCAGCCCAGCACTGACCTCTGTTCCTCCTCCAACTCCTCTTTGGTCATCATCTTCTCCATCTGTCTGGTCCGCAGCATGCCGGGGACGTATTTCAGGGGCGCACCGTCTGCATCCACTTCCTCCATATCTGCTGAGAGAAAAAGCTCTCTTGGTGCTGTTTGAATCCCAGTGGTCAGTCACCAACCCTAGTCCTGGAGAGCTACATGCTGTGGAGGCTAACACTAACACACCCGAGTCAACTGATCAACTGGTCACTAAGACCTTGATTAGCTGAAATTAGGTGTCTTATTGGTAGGCTAAAACTAAAGCCGGCAAATTGTATAAGTCAACAGGACCAAAGTTGGTGGCCACTGCTCCATCCACATTGATTGAAGCAGTGGCTTACTCACCGTTGCTGTACTCTGGGCTCTCGGTGGCACCCTCTGTCTGTCGGTAGGAGAAAGGGCACAGTAACGACCCCCCCTCAGGGAACTGTAGGTGACCGAAGTCTCTACCTGGAATGTCCACCGGCGCTGAGGCAGGGTTTGAGGTCAAGCACCGTTGGCCAGACTGTCAGAAAGGAAGAGAGACAAGAAGCGAGAGGGAGAGGTTGAGAAACATTGGACTGAACCGGAAGTTCCCAAACTAGGGGTCGCGACTCCATGTGGGTTCGCCTGATATGAAAATGGGGTCACGGGAGAATTTCAAAAATTCTGAAAAAAATATATATACTTATTCCCACGGTGAATGGCTAGGCCTGCTACGCTATGAAACCACACACTATTGCAGAGACTGATTTTACCGTCCGCAACTGATATGGTGAACACAATGTGTGGGGAGGCAGAGGTACAGAAACTCACATCAATACCTTTGTCAGATAACACTTTAACGAAGAATGTATGCTATTGCTAGCAATCAAGAGGAAACTGACTGAACGACTCAAACATCCCAGTTTATGCTCTCCAAATGGACGTTAGCTGTGAGGGCCGAGATGCCCATACGTTGACTTATGTTCGCTATACATGTCAGGGGATGCTATTCACGTGGACATATTCATCTGTCTCATAATTCCCAAGCATGAAATGACACAGGGGATGTTCAGTGTGCTGCGTGGCTATATTGACGAAAAACAGATTCCATGGGATGGAATGGTGGGCTTTTGCTTAGATGGGGCTCCATTTATGGCGGGACGGCAGGCAGGCCTCTGCACTCTAGTTATAAATGTGTCTCCCTCTGCCATATGGATGCATTGTATGATACACCAAGAGCAACTGACGGCAAAAGAGCTGAGCACAGAACTCGGAGATATACGGCAGCAGGTAACTTTGATTGTAAACTACATCAAACCGCATCTACTGCGCAAACACCTATTTGCAAAACTATGTGATCAGAACATGACATAGCCTGGTCTCATAGACTAGACGTAACAGAGTAAACTCAAATTAGTATGATATACTGAACAAAAATATAAACGCAACACGTGTTGGTCCCATGTTTTTACACAGGTGCACCTGGTGCTGGGGACAATAAAAGGCCACTCTAAAATGTGCTGTTTTGTCACACAACACAAAGATGTCTCAAGTTGAGGGAGCTTGCAATTGACATGCTGCCTGCAGGAATGTCCACCAGAGCTATTGCCAGAGATTTTAATGTTAACTTCTCTACCATAAGCCGCCTCCAACTCCGTTTTAGAGAATTTGGCAGTTGTGAGGCCAGTTTTAGAGAACTGGCCTCACAATCGCAGACCACGTGTAACCACGCAAGCCCAGGACCTCCATAGCCGGGCTTCTTCACCTGCAGGATCGTCTGAGACCAGCCACCCGGACAGCTGATGAAACTTTGGGTTTGCACAACCAAAGGATTTCTGGACAAACTGTTAGAAACCATCTCAGGGAAGCTCCTCTGCATGCTTGTCGTCCTCACTAGGGTCTTGACTTGACTGTAGTTCGCCATTGTAACAGACTTCAGTGGGCAAATGCTCACCTTCAATGGCCACTGGCACGTTGGAGAAGTGTACTCTTCATGGATGAATCCCGGTTTCAACTGTACCAGGCAGATGGCAGACAGCGTGGATGCCGTTGTGTCGGTGAACAGAGTGCCTTATGGTGGTGGTGGGGTTATGGTATGGGCGGGCATAAGTTACGGACAACGAACACAATTGCATTCTATCGATGGCAATATCAATGCACAGAGACGAGATCCTGAGGCCCATTGTCGTGCCATTCATCCGATAATGCACAGCCCCATGTCCCAAGGATCTGTACACAATTCCTGGAAGCTGAAAATGTCCCAGTTCTTCCATGGCCTGCTTACTCACCAGACATGTCACCCATTGAGCATATTTGGGATGTTCTGGATCGACATGTACGACAGAGTGTTCTAGTTCCCGCCAATATCCAGCAACTTCGCACAGCCATTGAAGAGGAGTGGGACAACATTCCACAGGTGAAGTTGAGTATTTGGTGGTTACAGTTTTCTGATGTCTGTCCTCGGTTGCAACACTCATTACAGAGTTCAAAACTGCCTCCTGAAGCAACGTCAGCACAATAACTGTTCGACAGGAGCTTCATGAAATGGGTTTCCATTGCCGAGCAGCCACACACAAGCCTAAGATCACCATGTGTAATGCCAAGTTGAGGCTGGAGTGGTGTGAAGCTCGCGCCATTGGACTCTGGAGCAGTGGAAACGCGTTCTCTGGAGTGATTAATCATCTGGCAGTCCGACGAAAAAATCTGAGTTTGGCGTATGCCAGGAGAACGCTACCTGCCCCAATGCATAGTGCCAACTATAAAATTTGTGGCAACAGTTTGGGGAAGGCCCTTTCTGTTTCAGCATGACAATGCCCCCGTGCACAAAGCGAGGTTTGTTGAGATCGGTGTGGAAGAACTTGACTGGCCTGCACAGAGCCCTGACCTCAACCCCATCGAACACCTTTAGAATGAATTGGAACACCGACTGCGAGCCAGGCCTAATCGCCCAATATCAGTCCCTGACCTCACTAATGCTCTTGTGGCTGAACGGAAGCAAGTCCCTGCAGCAATGTTCCAACATCTAGTATAAACCTTCCCAGAAGAGTGGAGGCTGTTATAGCAGCAAAGGGGGTACCAACTCCATATTAATGCCCATGATTTTGGAATGAGATGTTCGACGAGCAGGTGTCCACATCATTTTGGTCATGTAGTGAATCTGTCATGTGAAATCCATAGATTAGGGCCTAATAAATGTATTTAAATTGACTTATTTCCTTATATGAACTGTATCTCAGTCAAATCTTTGAAATTGTTGTATGTTAAGTTTATATTTTTGTTCAGTGTATGTTGCTTGGTATGGGGACAATGTTCTATTTCACACCGAGGCTTGGTGGTTCTCCAGTGTTGGAAAGAGAGGAACTGCTGTCATTGATAATGGATGTAAAAAAAAACAATTCTGTGGTTGACTTTCTGTGTGAATGAAAATAAAATGTGTCTCCTTGCCTATGTAACAGACACGTGTAAAAAACCTGTCTGATCATGATGAACAATACCTGGTAAAACCTTTTTTATTTCTGAGTGCTATAAATTTCACTAGTAAGGTCCCGTGTTGCTCAGTTGGTAGAGCATGGCGCTTGCAATGCCAAGGTTGTGGGTTCGATCCCCAATACGAAAATGTATGCACTCACTACTGTCGCTCTGGATAAGAATATCTGCTAAATGACTAAAATGTAAAATTAATGGTCAATTACCGCGAGACCAGAACCATTTGCATGACAATAATCGGCTGACAAAATGTCATGACCGCCACAGTCTCATCTACTCCTCACTCCCCTCCCCCATTTCCTTACCTCTCTCTCAGCAGGCTGCTGACCTGGCACCTGACTCTCCCCATGTGTCACCTTTACAATCACACAGGCTTAGGTCTTCTCCCCTCTTTTGTCTCTCTCCCAGGTGCTGGGATGCAGTATGGAACACATCTATCCTCTTCCCTCTCATTACCTCCTCCACCTCGCTCTCCCCTTATCTTTAACTCCCTCCATCCCACTCTCCAAGGTGCTGACACCCCATTGTTTCATTCCTTTATGGTTTCTTCTCAGTATCTATGGTGATGGTTGAGCCAGTCAGCCATACTGGACTGCCACCCACTGTGCACTTCAGCAAATAATTGAGGCATGCTTGTAGGCTAGGTTACTTGCAGCATAGGCATGACTCATTTAGAGGTTATTTACTCTACCAGAGAAATATGACATTTGTGATGTATCTGTGTGAGAATGGGTGCGTTTGAGTGGTAAGGCGAAAGCAATCGACTGTAGATGAAAGTTGAGGGGTGAAGTCTGTGTAGGTGCATCTGCGACGGCCAAAAGTCGGACACTAATGTGGTTTTCCAACAGCAAGTCTCAGATCAACATGGCGGTGTTGCCATTTCTTTATAAAAGTAAAATTAAACATGGCTCCAACCCCCATATCACACACTGAAATTGTACAATCTGAGAGAGAGAGTCAAATATCATGTTAATTTGCATATATGCTACCCACTGTATGGCCTACATGAAGTTGGTTCCTGTTTTAGTCATGTCTTTGGTCACATTCTCGTTGTTCAAACAAAAACACCCTAATGATTGGTTGACAATAGAGCCTCCCACAATGTAGGCGATGGCTGCAGGATGAAGTTGGTGAAGAGCAACTGTAGAAACTTGCAGTCGGCTGCAGTCAAAACTCAATGACCTTTGATCACATTATTTTTGTAAAGTTCATGCAGTTGTAATGTAGGCGCAAGTGGTACTATTTTTAGCATAATGCAAAACACTTTGAAAGGTGGTGACCAAAAATGGTCACTGACATGACAATAGTGATCTGCTTGAACGGGCCCATTGTCAATGGCCGTGTCCAAGAGGATCAAAACCATAACGTATCATGGGTAAATTTTGAATGACTGATCTACAAATAATAATGAGTTATTTATGATGCAAGGTTCTTTGTAGATCAGTCAGTCGGCAGTCACCTGCACTGTTGGCTGCAATTTCGAACAAGCCCATTTAGTTGGCTGTGTAGCAAACAATGTCAATTTATTTGTCCAAAAAGCTGCCAATAATGCATATTACCTGTAATACCTACCTGACCAAGGTGAAGGGTGGTGTATGTGTTGTTGTCTCACCTAGCTATCTTAAGATCAATGCACTAATTGTAAGTCACTCTGCTAAATTACTCAAATGTAATGTAAAATGTATTCTGTGACTAATATAATATATAAATATTAGCATAATTAATAAAAGGTTGGGTAAATTACTTTCTAAATGTAATCCGTTACGAGTTACCTCTCCAAAATTATAATCAGTAATGTAATTTCTGGATTAACCCAAACTCAGTGACTTAATCTGATTACTTTCATAACTTTCCCCTAAAAAGGTGCAGGTTACGATTTTTCGTCATCAATCTTTTTCTGGAGGCAGCTCTGCAGAGTGGCCACTGGCTGGCATAGCCAGTAACATAAAGTTAGTTGGCTACTAATACATTGAACTTGCCAGGCAGTATATTAACTATCTGCCATCTAACTAACTACCCAACGTTTATTGACTTGATTATTCACATCACGCTTAGCTAAGTGGTATAGTCCTTGTGCGTTTCAATTGAGTTAATTATGTCTATCTACTCCGATTTCCGAGCACTCTCCTCTTTGAGTGTGCCAGAGCTCCGAATAACTGATGAATTTACAAATGCTCAACACCTGTTGAATATGACCTATGGCCGGTGTCAGTAAACATCGGCAAAAAGAAAAAACGTTAAACAGCCTAACCAGCTATGCTAGGGCTAGTAAAATGGTCAGAGTGAGGTGCTCTCTCATTTGATTTGTGTCTGGAAGTAGCTAGGCAACGTTAGCCAGTTAGCTTGGGTGCTTGACTGCCGTTGATCGCTGGGATCAACACTACTCCTCGGCCAGAGCGTCCAGCAGAGTGCGCTCTGAACGCTCCGAGAGCAATCTGCCAACACTTTGCATTTACGAACGGACAATCTGCCAACATTTTGAATTTACGAACGCCCAGAGCTCACTCTGGCACTCCAGATTGAATTAATTTACACACCCTTAACAACACACCCGAAATCGTAAAATGTCTAGCTAGTCATTTGTTATGCTAACAAGCTAGCAAGAGGTTGCATAGGAACAGCATCAACTTCCGGTAGAACTGCGAAGCGCTAGTACGTTCAACTGAAAGGATACCGTTCGTTTATAGCATACTAAAATTAACTAATATTATATAATATGTAGTATATAATCATTAAGTATGTAGTATACAGTATGTTCGTATGTGTATTCAAACACAGCTCTAGAATGTAGCCTACTCTTTTCCCAAGCTCCATCAAATTAATTTGGTATCACTAACCAGGTCTCCGTCCAACTTTTTTATGAGAGTAAATATGTCGGATAAAAATGTCATGACAGGCCTGATGGAAACAGAAAAATTGTAGGTAAACTTTCCATATGTCGACAAAACAAAAATTTGAGAAAACCATCAGTAAAGTTGAAAATGCGATGGAAAAACGTTTAACTTGTATGTTTTATTAGGTACATGGGAATTTAACCGCAAAATGTATTTTTATGTGCACTACCTCATCACGCACTGCCTTTTGATGGAAACACATCTCTGGTAAGACAATTAGCATATTGTGTTTATGCCGGTTTTTTTCTCTTGCCAATTGAATGGAAACCTAGCTACTAACCTGGTTTCCATCCAACCTTTTTTTTATGTCGGATAAAAAAAAAAGTAATGACAGGCCTGATGGAAACAAAACATTTGTTGCTAAACTTTCCAAATGTTGACAAAACACGCTAGACAAGGTGGGATCTTTTTGTGTCAGTAAAATTAATTATGTAAGAAATATCGGTGGAAACGCATTTATGCGCAAATACTGTTATAATAACCATCATATCGAAGTAAACTTGGGAGTCACAGAAAGTATGCAGTTTTTAAAGTGCAAGGTGATGAGTTTGATGCTCCTTTCCAATAAATATTGAGGGTCTTATTCTGGTGACATGATCATGTTGCCAGGTCGCAGTTGTAAATGAGAACTTGTTCTCAACTGGCCTACCTGGTTAAATAAAGGTGAAATAAAAATGCTTGGCTGCCGTTTGACAAATAAAAATAATCTCGCTCCTGTCCATAATAATCTCATCACGTAGTAGACTATACCTGCACAGCCTAGCCTGCACTGTGCCTGCGTGCTGTTGTCTAGAGCACACATGCCAAGACCAGAGTAGGCACATTTGTCATTTAAAGCAACCGTGTTTGTGGCAAAACTATAGGAAGAGTTGAAAATGCGATGGAACTTTATATTTTTATTCGGTACATGAAAACTTAAGCGGAAAAAGTACATTTTGTTTGCACTATGTCATCAAGCACTGATTTTTATCAGAAAAAAGTATATTTAGTGAAAACATTCCAGTGGTGGTAAAATTCGCATATTTTCTTTATGTGGATTCTAGACTATTCCCATTAAAATCTGTCACCAATTGGATAGAAACCTAGTTATTTAGAAAACAGAAAAGTGTCATAATTGAATTGAAAAATAATCCTAGAAGTAATCATCTGGTTTTTCAAAAGTATCTGTAATCTGATTACATTTTTTTCTGTAATGTAACATATTACAGCTAGTTTTTTTTGTAAACCGTTACTCTCCAAACCTGATGAAAATTATTAGGCATATACACTAGCCTACTCATACTGCACATTATATTAGCCTACCATAATGCCAGATTTCACAATTTTCTCGTGAGCAGCATGGATCCTAACTTCTGCAGCGTGCAGCCCCTCCTCCCCAACTGTCGTTCTGTCCGCTGCCACCGGATCCATACTTTTTCCGACAGATCGATATTCATTGTCCTCCTCCGATTTGTCCGTAAAGGTTAGCCCTCCTGCTGTCCCCTGTTTCTCCGTGAGATTTACCGACGGTCCTGATTTAGCTAATCCCGCGTTCACCACCTCTCTGCCGGACTGCGCCAAAGATCCCTCCCCTGAGTGATCCGCTTTGGATGCAGCTGAGCCAGAGGACGAGACAGTAGTAGTAGTATCGTTGGTACTAAACAATGTTGTCACCAGAATAATAGCGAAAAGCGTGAAGAGAATAGCAGGCAATATAAAACTTAATTCCATTGTTGCAGATTGAACGCGCGTCGACTTTTCGAGCCAGCACAATATAACCCCTTTATCCTTCTGTCTTCTATTTTTCTGTTACAAAACATGTAGGCTCTACAGCCTATACCGGAGAAATAACGTTAAAAAAGCCTCTTCCTGGTATCCTCTCTCATGCGATTGTCAGTCGGTTTGCCTATTCCGCATCCCGTTGGCTTTGTTGCTGTATTAGCCTACCGACAACCGTGTCCACTGTAGCTTCGAGACAGTAGTCGGATAAAAAAAAAGGTGCTTTGATCACCCTGACACGCCTCTAAAGGAAACGTAATTTCCTACGGACACGCCTCCATCGCTAATACTTTAGGAACGCTTGATCCAAGCAGCACCTAAACACACAGGACAGGATAAATACGGTGACCATCACGTTGCAAGCTTCTCACTTAGTACGTGCTTTTACAGGTAACCCTTTCATGGAAAGTGAGCATACTTGTGACCAGTGGCGATTGTAGCATGTACATATTGCATGCCAGCAAAGCCACTATACAACACTAAACAATACATTAATTGCACTATAACGGTGACAAACGGTGCTCACAAACTGTTAGGGCGACACAAAGCTGTCCCGACAGCGGAGCTTTCCTTTCAGCACCATGGAGTGAATTATTACCCAGTGGTGTAAAGTACTTAATTAGTACTTTAAAGTGACATTCACTTTCACTTGAGTCATTTTCTATTAAGGTATCTTTACTTTTACTCAAGTAGGGCTTTTGAGTACTTTTTCCACCACTGTTATTACACCGCTACGCCTGGCTATAAGTGGAGCCGACTCTGGCAGCAAAACAGTTCATTCATCTTCATTTACTTCGTTTTTTAAAACCATGCTAATATGGCTGACTTGCTTAAATACATACACTGCATTCGGAAAGTATTCAGACCCCTTACAAAAAAATATTGCAGTTTTGAAACTCGACTAATTTTTTTTTATTTGGGATGCATTATTTACTGCACTCTGAATGCAATCTTATTTTGTAAGGGACCCATTTACTTTTTCCACATTTTGTTATGCTATAGCCTTATTCTAGAATGGAAAAATACAAACAAAATCTACACACAATACCCCATAATAAGCAAAAACAGGTTTTTAGATACATTTGCAAATGTATTAAAAATAAAACACTGATATGACTTTTACATAAGTATTCAAACCCTTTACTCAGTACTTTGTTGAGGCACCTTTGGCAGCGATTACAGCCTTCTCCCATTCTTCTCTGCAGATCCTCTCAATCTCTGTCAGTTTGGATTTGGAGGGTCCCTGCACAGCAATTTTCAGGTCTCTCCAGAGATGTTCGATTGGCCTCATGTCCAGGCTCTGGCTGGGCCACTCAAGGACATTTAGAGACTTGTCCCGAAGCCACTCCTGCGTTGCCTTGGCAGTGTGCTTAGGGTCGTTGTCCTGTTGGAAGGTGAACCTTCGCCCCAGTCTGAGCACTCTGGAGCAGGTTTTCATCAAAGGTCTCGGTACTTTGCTACGCTAATCTTTCCCTATTCTAACTCTTCTCCCAGTCCCTGCCACTGAAAAACCTCCCCACAGCATGATGCTGCCACCACGCTGTTTTTATTGAAAATACATTTTCGCTTTGTCATTATGGGGTTGTGTGTAGATTTAATGTCAAAAATTTAAAAATAATCAATTTTAGAATACAGCTGTCACATAACAAAATGTGGAAAAAGTAAAGGGGTCTTAATACTTTCTGAATGCACTGTATGGTTTCTAATGACTCGTGGATTTGTGTAGTCCCAGGCAGGAAAAGCAAAATAGTGATTGCTTTGCAGCACTCAGTTAGCCACTGATTCTTTCCAAACCAGAAATTGTTGAATTTCCAACTTCTTGTGTAATGTTTGTCCAATTGCAGATGTTTTATCTATAATTTCTCTTCATATGACAAGGATTTGCAGTACATTAGACATGATTCGTGACTGCTTGTCTAGCTAGCTAAGATTTTGAAAGTAGGATGTTGACATGATCAGTCCAATCAAAGCTACAGTAGATAGGTGATGTAACATCATTTGATCTGTGGCCAATGACCTTGAGCCTTCTTGGACAGGCACTTCTAATGTAAATCTGACAACACCCAAGTGAGCTTTAACTGTAAAAAAAAAACACAGCAATACGTTTTGGTAGTCTCGTGACCCGCGGTCCATATTGACTCGGTTCTGGGTCCAGATCGCAGTCACCACTTGAATGAGTATGAATGTGTGTCTTGGCCAACTCTGAAGGAGCGAAGCCGCCATTACAGACAGGCTCTTGCGAGATCTGCCCTAATAAGTCCACAACAAATCAAATTTACCACATGGTTTTATTATTAGCATTCACCTGAAACAGTTACAAGACATCTTGCGAGGGTCCACAAAAGAATGCACTGAGACAAATTTATCAAGCTAGTGGGATGCCCTTTATCCAACCCTCCTCTATCGAGCCATAATAGACTTCCATCAACACTGGGTAAAACCTGGGTACAACCAGGTCACATTAGAGGACTAAACCACAGTTGGAGGATGGGGAGGGGGTAGGATAACCTGGTGGAACCATCCTGATCGAAACAATGTTAAACACAGCGATCAGGTAAATTCCAACAGGCTAGAGTTGGGATGGAGAAAGAGAAGTGTATTTGCACATCAGGAGACCATATGACAACAAAGAGAAAGATGGGATGATCAGATCTGCCACCACAGCTGATTGATTTATTCTTACAAACCAGAACCGGGCAAACGGCGGCAGCACCAAGTCGAGGGCCGGGCGGCAACTGCACCGGGCACTCACCGGGCACCGCAACACCCCCGCCACCTCACCATCAGCACTGCATCGCACCTTAACAGCTAACCAGCAATACTCAACTGCTACACAACTGCGCCTAGTGCACAAAAGATGACAAGAGGGGGGTTAGAATTCACAGGAAAGTAAAAGCATTACAGAGGCAAATGTATCAACAGTATACACAGAGTATAGAAAACATTAAGAACACCTGCTCTTTCCATGATAGACTGACCAGGCGAAAGATATGATCTTAACAAGTGACACCAATCAGTAAATAGATGAAGGGGACGGATTTTTAAGCCTTGAGACATGGATTGTGTATATGTGCCATTGAGGGTGAATGTGCAGAACAAAATATTTAAGTGCCTTTGAACAGGGTATGGTAGTTGGTGCCAGACACGCTGGTTTGTGTCAAGAACTGCACCGCTGCTGGGTTAACGCTCAACAGAATGGTTCATCACCCAAAGGGCATCCAGCCAACCGTGGCAAGCATTGGTTAACATTGGCCAGCATCGCTTTCGACACCTTGTAGAGTCCATGCACTGACAAAATGAGGCTGTTCTGAGGGCAAAGGGGGAGGTGCAACTCAATATTCAGGTGTTCCTAATGTTTGGTGTACTCAGTGTACATACATGCATAAAAAAAATATGTATCTGCACTGCTAGGAAGGTTAGCGAATTACATAAAATTGTAGATATTTTTGATACAGTCTTGGCCTATATGGTTTCCCTCTACATGTTGCCGGTTTTGCTTAGAAAATAATGGAAAACATTTTCTTTAGGGTCACTTTTTGCTAAATTCAACTCTGCCAAAGAATAACAGCAGTAACTAAATACAGGAATCCTTCTGTAGAGAATAAAAGACAACTAAATAAACTTTGATTTAAAAAAAAAAAGTGTAGCTACTTCAATAAAATAATGTATTAACAAGAAGTTGAAATCAAATTCATATGCAACAAACCAGCACTAACAATGAGAAAAAAATCTAGTTCATCTCACAAAACCTTTCAACATGTCCTTCACTCTAGTCAACGGCGTTACACGCATTGGTAAATATATAGTAGAGTCTTTCTGGGCAACTGAAACCAAAATGAAGCATTTAAAACATTTTAGACCAAGTCACAATAACCTTTTGGTTAGTATTCTGTTGGGCGTAGAAAGTTGTCCACTGGCAGACTTATGCTCTGGTTGACGTCCACAGAGAAGAAGTCTCAATCGTCTGACATCTGGAAAGAAACCAAGACAAGCTGTGTTGGTGGAGGTCAAAGGGTAGGCTGCTAGTTTGAGAACAGTTGATCGTCTAGGTGTGTCAATCTAAAAATCAGATAGAAAACACCCCTTTCCAACCATTCCATCAAGGGCTACAAGTTACTGGCTTAGAACAAAGTCCCTAAAAAGCGTTGGTGGTCTTCATACTACAAGGGGCCCCCCCACCCACCAATTTTTAATCTTATTTTTACTCAGGCATTTATTGGACAACAAACCTTGGGGGTCTCTCTCCTGCACCAGTGGCCAGTGAGACCAGACACATAGCGGTACAGCCAGCAGCATTCTGTCTGTGGTCCTGTGAACATATAGTACCTCACCAACTGACAGCACGGACCACCGCACCGACATTGATGACCTGCTCCATAGCAACGCCATCACCCCCCACCAATAGTCTCAGGCAGGGCAGGTTGGGTCACAACACACTAACTGCTCTTACACTGCCATCTGCCACACCCTCTCGGTTTGACAACAGGACACCGCAGCTTGGAGGAGAGAATTCCACATTCAGGTAAACAAATGTTTGATTAAAAAAAAAAATAAACCCAATCTCAAAATTATATAAGCCCTGGCCCATTTGATAAATATTGTAAATTATTTTCGCCAACTATACCCCTGACCTGCTCTGCAGATAACATCCACCCCAAACCAATGTTAGCTGATGTGACAGTTTGGTTGGATTTAAAACATTGGAAGACACCCACAAACTGTTGAATAGATCTGGGGGCACATTCAGTGTGCAGTCCAGGTATCCATCTCTATTTCCTGGCTTTACTTTTTGTAGCTTGCACACTTGTTAAGTTTCCAGTTTCCTCTACAACACCAGGTGAAATGCCAGGGTCAGGATTCTGCAGTGTTGACTGGTAGACTGCAACTCTGGGGACTAAACACTAATAGTTGCAGAACACTATCCAACTGCATTTGAATTTAACCTGCCCTGTAGTGTTCTACCATAGAGTTCCTATAGGCGTTCCTTATGTAATATGTGTCCTACATTCAGCAAACTATACTCAAACCATAAAGAGACTAGTGTCCAAAAGCTAGTTTTAGCATGGGCAGAGCCATTGAGGACTTTTATTACTTCGTAGTCAACTGGGTGGGACTTCCTATGGGTTAAAGATCACATAATTCCATCCAGGTCATCAGGAATCTGAATAAGCAAATGATTTATACTAGTGAGCAAATATTCCATAACTGCGGGTGGCAGTAAATCACCAACCTTTCAGTTTGTTTACCAACTCATAGTAGTAGAAAAAAATGGACTGCTTCAAAATGGCGATGGCCTCAATGGCCCTACACATGCTCTCACAGATGCCATAACGGGACAGATGCAATGTTGCATCCTATAACTATCTTGATGACTCAAACATATCTGTGGCTGTCTGATGGTCACCCCCGTTTTCCCCTCCCCTGTGTACCGTTTAACTGGGTCCGGGTTGGAACTGTTGTTACTAAGACTCGGTTCCGTTGTCCTCTGGGGATTTGGGCATGCTCTTGGACCTCGACCTTGACTCTCTGTTGGAAGCTGGGGTGCGGCTGCGGGACTTCGACCGGGATGGGGACTTGCTCTTGCGGGGTGTGCGGGACTTGGAGCGGGATCTAGAGTAGGAACGAGACCGTGAGCGGCTGTAGTCACGGCCACGACTGCGGGATCGGCTCCTGCTTCGGGAACGACTGCGTCTGCGGCGGCGGGGGCTGGCCGAGCGGCTGGGGGGGCGACAGGACAAAAAATGTTTAGGTAGATAAACAAACCGCAACCTGTATATAATTTACTAATTACAGATTTCCAATTGCAACTGATAACGTGGTAGCTAGCCCAAAAGCCAACAAATGGTGATATTGAGTTGTTTAATCTAACCAGCCAAAGGGAATTTATGTAGCCGGCTATACGCTGACCAGTTGGTACATTAAACGTTCTCCATTCAGGCTACAAAGGTGTTTATTTCCTCCTTATTAAATAGAGTTAAGGAGGACATAAACACCTTTGTAGCCTGAATGGAGAATGTTTTATGTACAAATCTGTCTACGGGGGATATTAGTGTATAGCCTGCTGAATACAATGCCTTTGGATGGTAAGATGAAATAACTCATTATCGCCAACTGCCGCCTTTAGGCTACTAACTACTTAAAAACAAAAAGTATAACTATCTAAAGTAAAATAATAATTTAAAAGCAAATTTGGCTGAAATTGTCCAGTACATTGTACCTACAACGTTACAATTGTTAGGTACACTTGGCTAGTTACAATGTTTTTTTTATTTAAAACTGGACCCAGAGCTTACCTCCTGCTCCTGCGACCATAGCCTCCATGCCTCCTTGTGGGTCCACCGCCGCCTCGGCGCCCGAAGTGTGAGTCTGGTGGACGGCCATAGCGCGCCATCTGCACCCGCAGTTCCCGCCCGTCTAACAAGGCCCCGTCCATTGCGTCCATCGCGTCTTCAGCGTCGCGCTTATCGTGGAACCGCACAAAGGCGAAACCTCGGCTCTCCTTGGTGTACCGATCGCGGGGGATGTACACGTCTCCTACCCGGCCATACTTCTCGAAAACTCGGCGTAGGGTCTCAGGCGAGGTCCGGTACGTGAGATTGTCCACTTTGAGCGAGGACATACCCTCGACATCAGGCGGAGGCCTTCCGTAGCTCATTTTTGCTCCTCGAAATTACACAGCCAGACGAAGAATATGATCGTTATTTTAGACTAAATGTATTTTTGTTCTGGTGTTCTCTCACCTCAATTGAACCCGTTCTCTCAACTGCTCGCACATGAAATGGCGGCTCTGGAGCTTCCTTTTTCTGTAGGCTGCTAGGCGGGTTCATAACTACTCCCTCGTGGAACCACAGTGCCCCGTAGCGGATTGGAGTGGCAGAACAGTTAGAATGCTCACTGATGGTGTCAGGATGAAAATCAGAATCAGAAATCATGTTTCCATCCAGTTTTTATGCCAGGAATTTAAACCATAAAAAATAAATCACGACAGCTGTGATGGAAACAGTAAGTTTCGGTACAATGTTATAAATGCTGACAGATAATTTGTTCGTTAGACACGGTGGGACCTTTTTGTGTCAGTAACATTAATTATTCGAGAAATTAACGCCTTATGCGCAAATATTTATAAAATAACCTAACCATCCAACCCATGTCATATCGAAGTAAACTTGGAGTCACAAGATGCTATGTTGCAACCTATAATTGTGAAAACTGTCTGATTCGTGTAACTCTAGCTACAGTAGGTTTCCTCCCAATTGGCGAGAGATTTTCACGCGAATATTCTAAAATCCGCATAAAGAATAAGACCATCGATATTTATTGGAAAGGAGAATCAAGCTAATCGCCGTGCACTTTCACCACACTGTGAAGTTCATAACTTATTTCCTAACAAACCGCATGCTTTCCCAAGTCGTAGTGGGAGGGCACACACAACATACTGTATCGTCGACTGCTAGGGGGCTTCGACAAAGTTTTTACTCAGTTGTCAGTCTCAACATACTATTGAGAGTTAGAATAGTAGAATACACGAGGTGCAATTTTGAAATGTGGTTGTGTATCAGCATTTCTTCTCTTGTTATATCAGTCACTCAATTAGCCCATGTAAGATAACTTTTTAAAAATGCATTATCATATTTTAAGGCGTGCCTTGTAAGTGGCGATATTTGTTGAGAGTCCTGTAACATATTTGATGATAGATTACCTAGCTATGGCAGCTACAGTATTAGTATACCACAAAGTGGTCAAGGTACTTTTTGCGGGTGAACACAAAGTGCAGTGGGATACTGTTACCTTGGGCATTGACAACTACTGCCAAGGTGACCAATGTCCCTCTCTTGGTAGACGTCATTGCCCCAACATGCTTCCTTCCCCTACTGGCGATGATTTTATCCGGCACCCAAACTGTTGTGGTGCAGGTTTCGTCTACACATCTTTAGACTCGAAAATATGGTAGCCCAGAATGTTGGATAGATAGGGAATGAACTGGTAGAGGTTTGTTGGGTTGAAACTAGTTGCCCTTGACAGACTTGTGGCTTGAGGCTGGCGGATGAAGAAGCTGGAGTGCCTTTTGTGACACTGCATGGTGGGGAAACAATGAGTTTTGAAAGGGTCATAGAAGGGCAGACAGCCAGATACCATTTACATTGGGCTCCTGAGTGGCGCAGCGGTCTAAGGCACTATCTATCTATCTATCTATCTATCTATCTATCTATCTATCTATCTATCTATCTATCTATCTATCTATCTATCTATCTATCTATCTATCTATCTGTAGCCCTTAACAGATACTCCTTCAGACTCCTCTCCTGCTCCACACTAAATACTTTGTTGTGGGCTCTGTAGGCTGGCATTCGAGCATTAGGGTTATCCTTCAACCTCCTACAGTATCTGTAGAGTATAACATGGCATACACCATGTGCTTTATGCTGCACCCCTGACTTGACTGGCCTCCTACCAGCACATATGGGAAGCTCTTTCATAGGTCTCTGGATGAAACCTAGCCCTGCCTGTTGTTTCAAACCTATTTCTGGGCATGTCCTGTCAATATTCTGTCAATAAACAAGTGAAAACACATTATAAGTTATTGCAGGGCAAAAGTAACATTCTGTTACTTCCGCCCCACCTCTCTCCTGTAACTTCTCCCTGCTAGCATCCAAGACTAGCTAGCAAGATACTTCAAACCTATGCTGCCATTTAGTCACTCGATGGGTTAAGAAAATAACATATGTTTGGAACCTTAAAAAATAAACCCAACTCTACAACTGAAAAACAAGTCCAGGTCGTTCTTTTTACTTTACCTCGCTTAAAACAACTTTTTTTGATGACTCCTTCAAACATTGTTGCAGCGTGCTGATATCTTGCAGGGAGGTCATCTTCTGGATTTTTTTTTTAGAATTGCAATTTAATCTAAAAGTTGTCCGCTGTCAAGAGGGGGGCCACTAAAATGTTTTGCCTGCGAGGCCCCCAAAAGGCTAGGGCCGGCCCTGACTGTGCTACATAGTGAGAGACCTCTTGCATTGGAGCGAAACGCGCTGCATTGGAGCGAAGAATGCGTCGCGAAGTGAATGGATAAATCGCTTTGCTATTAAAGGGATGCATGCTGTTGCTTTTCTGACGGAAAACAAACCATCGATCGGTCTTGGCAACAGCACCAACCCCACTGGGCTTTGGATAAAGCAGACAAGAACAACAACTAATCCCCGAACGAGCACAGGCTATAGCTGCCACCGGAGGGAACCAAGGACATAAACAGAGAATAAATATGCAAATGGTAGCACGAACTGGATTAATTGAAAGGGAATAGAGGGGTTTTAGAGAATAGCGAATGTTTTCTTGGTATGTTCGTTAATTGTAGCTTTTATTTTCTGTGGAAATGGGAGCTTTGACCAGCAGACAGAACGCAGGAGTGGAAGAGGTCGATATACCGTCCACCTCGGTGTACCGCTATCCACCGAAATCTGGTAGGTGCCCATAGACGACAGTAGCCTAATAGGAGCGAACGCGTTCAACCCACAGCCTATTCCAGGACAGCCTATATCCGCTTTCTCGGTTTGGGGAAAAAAAGACGTAGGCCTATATTATTGGGATATTATAAGGCCTATTTATTAATAGGCTATTAGGCAAATTATAGGCCTATGACTTATTTGTATGATCTATAATGATGAATCACAATCATTACATCAAAGGACAAGGTGTCAGATACCCCGTATGGAATATGCCTTGCATCCTGTCAGCACCTATAGGACTGTGCTAGGGTGGCTAAATGTGGATAGAAAACATCAGCAATAGAGCGTTCAGGAAAAACTGCTCTACCAGACAGTGAGTGCCAATAATATAATCGTCATGTTTGAAACACACATGGAAAAGCACTAGGCCTATGTGATGGTGGTCGATTCAGTATCCCATTGAGCAAAATGACGCTGAAAAGTATTATACCACATACATTTTTAAAAATTCTAATTAAAGTAGAAAAATTGAGCAAACTGTAGATTGCAGTATGCAGGGGTGTAGTGCTCCCGGAGCGCACCCAATCGTCGCTCAGCGGGTTCTCATAATGGTGCTCCTTTAGGTCTAGATCAAAGCTGAATCAATGTCTGCAAATTCACGTTTTATTTGTATTCTACATAACATAACCGAATAGAATATCATAGTATAACGTTACGGTTGGAACAAAAACACCACCTAATTTCTTATGAGATTTAGGATGATTAGCTGAGTGAAAAAAAATCAAGCATTCTCATTCGACAAAATTTAAAGCTGCAATATGTAACACTGTAGTAAATACCACAGTAATGTCCGCAAAAAACACTGCAGTCTGCAAAAACAATACATTTTAATTTGCATATACCCTGGCCAGTCCCCTCCCCCATATCCCAATTTGTCCCACCCATAAGTGAGAAACCTACATGTCAATTATAAACCATATATTGTGTTCTCTACATTCAGACCCCCCCCAGTCCTACCTACACTACTATTCAAAAGTTTGGGGTCACCAAGAAATGTCCTTGTTTTTGAAAGAAAATCTATGTTTTTTGTCCATTAAAATGACATCAAATTGATCAGAAATACAGTGTAGACATTGTTAATGTTGTAAATGGCTATTGTAGCTGGAATTATGTTTTATGGAATATCTACATAGCTGTACAGAGGCCCATTATCAGCAACCATCACTCATGTGTTCCAATGGCACGTTGTGTTAGCTAATCCAAGTTTATAATTTTAAAAGGCAAATTGATCATTAGAAAACTCTTAAGCAATAAGGCCAGAGGGGGTGTGGTATATGGCCAATATACCACGGCTAAGGACTGTTCATATGCACGACATGACGCGGAGTGCCTGGACACAGCCCTTAGCCTTGGTATATTGGGAATATACCACAAACCCCCAAGGTGCCTTATTGCTATTATAAACTGGTTACCAACATAATAAGAGGAGTAAAAATAAATGTTTTGTCATACATGTGATATACGGTCTGATATACCACAGCTGTCAAACAATCAGCATTCAGGGCTCAAACCACCCAGTTTATAATATATATATTTTTTTTATGTGGGTATGTTTTTTCGGGGGTACGGGATGTTGCCTTTAGTGACGGAAGCCCAATGTGTACAGGTCTCCCGGAGCGAAGAGGTTATGATCATCAGCAGTAACACAATACACTACAACACTACACCAGTTACCCAGAGATTACCATTATGACTATGGTAGTAGATATATCATATCAGTAATAAGTGTGGAAACAGGAATACATTGACTTAGTCTTAGGTGTGCCCAATGTTAATATCCTCAACACCTACAGGATTTATATTCATGTGCCCACATTCATGTTTCATATTTTTTATCATGGCTCTGTAAATCGAACCTAGCAAGATGCATCCTAGCCGTATACCCTGTTCTTATAGGCCCTAGATTATATTATCAGTGGGAGCGGAGTGGATGTGTGTGGGGAAGAGGGTTGATATCCAAGGACACAGAGACACAGGGCCTGCTCAGACACGGGGCCAAGGCAAGGCCGCTGGGGCTTTACGGGCTGCATTTACATAACAATGTTAACTGTGAACATGGGTTTACACCTTTTAATGGTTAACACCTTCTCACAAAGTAACTGTTTTGATTATGCAGAGTTTGTTGATTCTGCTCTTCACAAGTCCTCACTGTCAGCTCTAGCTATGGTAACATCATTTCCCTAGTATACCATCATGGTGTATACACTAGTGTAACACTGGTGTTACAGTCAAAAAGCGACTTAGTGCACTAGGGAATGGCACCCTCTGTGTCTGGCTATCCTCATAGGGCAGGGATAGAGAACCGTGCTACAACCCATAACTTCCAAATTCCCTTCAGTCAGTTTGGATTCACATATGCATGCTTTCACCTATCCAGTCATGACAGATCAGATAGCTGAGCTAAAGTGTAGGAATTAGCCTGGGGAGCTAACACAGGTCTTCAGGTCTAAGGCAAGGTTACTCATCACCGAACCACTTCCATCAATGTAAAGCATGAAACAAACAGAGAATGTCACTGTCGATAGACTGTCGATAGGTACTTATCACAGTGAGAGGCCGTTCCTTCTCTTGCTAGAACAGAAGCGGTAGGCCTACCTGCTGAGTGCCGACCCGGTAGCGACGAACCTACCGATACTTGTAGAATCGCAATGCTCGTCAATGGCCAACAACTTGACTTTGAGCAAATCAGAGAGCACGAGCCAATCAAGGAGCCCCCCCCCCCCCCCCCCAAAAGGGTATTTTCTCCATACATCCACGGATGAGCCAGTTACACTTCATATGCAATGTAGGCTATGGGATGGTAGCTAGTTAAGTGCACAGACGCAATGCACACAACACTAAATACTTCCTCCAAGCTAGCTAAATACTGTAGCTAGTATTGACATTATAATTAAATCACATTAGCTAGTTTCCGTGAAACAGCTGCCTGTGTTAGCTACAGAGTTAGAGCAGTGCCCTTAGCTAGCTAGATAGTCATGTTGTGCTAGCTAGCGAATATGCTAACGTTAGCTAGCTAGCTAAACATTTGGCTATGGGCTGGCACTGGCAGTATGGATAATGGAGAGTGAATTAAATTGTTTCTTTGTCATCTTGCTAGGTAGTTAACTAGCTGTGGCCATCTGGCTAGTATCAACATGGGCCTTCTACAAAATAGCAACATTAGCGCAGATAGCTTTGAATCTAGACCATAAGCAATACGCGTGGATATGCATTACCTAACAACACTACTGCCACCTTCTGGTTTGGAGTATATTAACAAGGCTGAGTGGCTGACGACTTCCAAGGACTTTGCTGTGTGAACACAAACGAGACTGACTGCTGACACTGTTCAGTGGTACTAAGTACAGTAAGCAGGCAAACGTTTGACAATCCTACCGGTGTGTCTGAGCTTTTACACTGTGTAGCTATGGCCTGGGATATCTACCTGGATCTCTTAGCCTCAGTTATTTCTCTCTGGTGTCACCTAATCACTGCTTGCAGGGATCACCTGTCACTTCAGGTGTAAATAAGGCCAACTAGGTAACCTGTACATACAATATGTGTGTGTTTGAGTGCGTGTGTGTGTACATACATATACATAGTGGGCATTGAAGGACAGTTGGTAGGCCTACATTCAGGTAGCCCACAGCTGATTATAATTTTTATTTTTATTTATTTTTTTACCTTTATTTAACTAGGCAAGTCAGTTAGATAGATACCATAGATAGATAGATGATAGATAGATAGATAGATAGATAGATAGATAGATAGATAGATAGATAGATAGATAGATAGATAGATGGGTTGTTGTCATGTTGCATCACCCAACTTCTGTTGAGCTTCAATTGGCGGACAGATAGCCTTATATTCTCCTGCAAAATGTCTTGATAAACTTGGGAATTCATTTTTCTGTTGATAATAGCAAGCTGTCCAGGTCCGGGCAGGCATGCAGGCAGGCAGGCAGGCAGATGACGGCCTACCCCGGCCTCCCCTAACCCGGACAATGCTGGGCCAATTGTGCGCCGCCCTATGGAACTCCCGATCACGGCCAGTTGTGATACAGCCCGGGATCAAACTAGGGTCTACAGTGACGCCACTAGCACTGAGATGCAGTGCCTTAGACCGCTGCGCCACTCGGGAGCCCAATTTGAACGGTATCTGGCTGTCTGCCCTTCTATGACCCTTTCAAAACTCATTGTTTCCCCACCATGCAGTGTCACAAAAGGCATTTCCTGATCAGTACCATATATTCCTTTTTTTGTTTCAGTTTAAAAACCTTTGTCCCTGTGATGAAATTTCCCCCCCGGGGGATCAATAAAGTCTATCTAGGGGACAACTTCTATCTATCTATCTATCTATCTATCTATCTATCTATCTATCTATCTATCTATCTATCTATCTATCTATCTATCTATCTATCTATCTATCTATCTATCTATCTATCTATCTATCTATCTATCTATCTATCTATCTATCTATCTATCTATCTATCTATCTATCTATCTATCTATCTATCTATCTATCTATCTATCTATCTATCTATCTATCTATCTATCTATCTATCTATCTATCTATCTATCTATCTATCTATCTATCTATCTATCTATCTATCTATCTATCTATCTATCTATCTATCTATCTATCTATCTATCTATCTATCTATCTATCTATCTATCTATCTATCTATCTATCTATCTATCTATCTATCTATCTATCTATCTATCTATCTATCTATCTATCTATCTATCTATCTATCTATCTATCTATCTATCTATCTATCTATCTATCTATCTATCTATCTATCTATCTATCTATCTATCTATCTATCTATCTATCTATCTATCTATCTATCTATCTATCTATCTATCTATCTATCACCAGAGGGGAGTTGGAGAGCAGCAGAGGGGAGTTGGAGAGCAGCCAAAACATCCATGTTGATTCAGACCAGATGACCGAAATCTGCATGCTACCAGACAGATTACTTTACTGTGTAGAGAGATGCTCAAGGTAGAAGTTGTCCCCTAACAACAGATCTAGGATCAGATATCCTTACCTCTGGTTAAGACATTTCTGATCTAAGATCAGTGGTTAGAGGCAATGTCAACTGTATCTATTCCCCAGAACCAGGGTTGGAACACCTTGACCTATCTCAGTGAGCTCCTGTAACTGTCCTCTGTTCATGTAAAAAAGGAGAATAGAATCGGGCTATTGTGTATACTGTGTACACTGTGTACAGCGGCAAGAAAAAGTATGTGAACCCTTTGGAATTTCCCTTATTTCTGCATAACTTGGTCATAACATTTGATCTGATCTTCATCGAAGTCACAACATTAGAAAAACACATTGTGCTTAAACTAATAACACACAAACAGTTATACTTTTTCATGTCTTTATTGAACACACCGTGTCAACATTCACAGTGCAGGGTGGGAAAAGTATGTGAACCCTTGGATTTAATAACTGGTTGACCTGATGATTTTTTTATATGATACAAATATTGCAAGTTGATATAGATAAATAAGGAGTATTTGCATGGTTAACTATACTATACAGGTCGAACGCAGAGAAATACTTAAATAGCTAAAAGTGCGTATGATATACAGTCGTATGCAAAAGTTTGGGCACCCCTCTGAGGCTGCATAATAATTTACTCTGTCGTCACAGAAAATGATCACAGTGGCATGCCATTCATTTTCTAATAAAAGCTGAGTACTGGGGTACTGGGGTATTGTCCAGACAAAGATTTTAAAAAATGATGTGAAAAATAGGCTATGCAAAAATTTGGGCACCCTTGTCATTCTGTTGATTTGAATACCTGTAACTACTTAGCACTGATTAATTGGAACACACAATTGGTTTGGTGAGCTCATTAAGCCTTGAACTTCATAGACAAGTGCATCCAATCATGAGAAAATGTATTTAAGGTGGCCAATTGCAAGTTGTTGTTCTCTTTGACTCTCCTCTGAAGAGTGGCAACATGGGGGCCTCAAAACAACTCTCAAATGACCTGAAAACAAAGACTGTTCAACATTATGGTTTAGGGGAAGGCTACAAAAAGCTATCGCAGAGATGTGAGCTGTCAGTGTCCACTGTGAGGAACATAGTGAGGAAATGGAAGACCACAGGCACAGTTCTTGTTAAGGCCAGAAGTGGCAGGCCAAGTAAAATATCGGAGAGGCAAAGGCGAAGGATGGTGAGAACGGTCAAAAACAGCCCACTGACCACCTCCAAAGACCTACAACATCATCTTGCTGCAGATGGTGTCACTGTGCATCGTTCAACAATTCAGCGCACTTTGCACAAGGAGAAGCTGTACGGGAGAGTGATGCGGAAGAAGCCTTTTCTGCACACACGCCAAAAATGCACATTTGGACAAGCCAGCTTCATTTTGGAATAAGGTGCTGTGGACTGATGAAACAAAGATTGAGTTATTTGGTCATAACAAGGGGCATTATGCATGGCGGCAAAAGAACACAGTGTTCCAAGAAAAACACTTGCTACCCACAGTAAAATTTGGTGGGGGTTCCATCATGCTGTGGGGCTGTGTGGCCAGTGCCGGTACTGGGAATCTTGTTAAAGTTGAGGGTCGCATGGATTCACTCAATATCAGCAGATTCTTGGGATAATGTTGAAGAATCAGTCACAAAGTTGAAGTTACGCCGGGGCTGGATATTTCAACAAGACAAAGACCCAAAACACTGCTCAAAATCTACCTGGGCATTTATGCAGAGGAACAATAACAATGTTCTGGAATGGCCATCCCAGTACCCATACCTAAATATCATTGAGAATCTGTGGGATTATTTGAAGCGGGCTGTCCATGCTCGGCAACCATCTAACCTAACTGAACTGGAGATGTTATGTAAGGAGGAATGGTCCAAAATACCTTCATCCAGAATCCAGACACTCATTAGAGGCTATAGGAAGCATCTAGAGGCTGTTATTTTAGCAAAAGGAGGCTCTACTAAATATTGATGTGATTTTTCTGTTGGGATGCCCAAATTTATGCACCTGTCTAATTTCGTTTTGATGCATATTGCACATTTTCTGTTAATCCAATAAACCTCTTTTCACTACTGAAATATTACTGTGTCCATTAGTTATTTGATAGATCAAAATGAAATTGCTAATCCAAACACCCAATTATTTATAAATGGAAATCATGGAAATTGTCAGGGGTGCCCAAACTTTTGCATACGACTGTAAGTGAGGGTAATAATAGTTTACTTAATATACAGACTGGTTAAATGCACAGGTAAGTGAATATTTTGCATGGTTAAATTCACTGTACAGGTAAATGACAGGAAGAGATACTTAAATATCTAAATGTGTGTATGATATAATTTAGGGTAATAATAGTAATTCCCTTAAAATACAGTACTTAGTTCTCAGGGTTTAATTACAGATAAATGCACGTATTCCACATTCGATATACTAAAAGCAATGAAAAAAAGATACAACTGATAGGATACTAATATGCATTCCTGAGTGAATGACTACGTAAGTTCAGTCCAATAATTACTTACAATATTGCACGTGATATGATATAACAACTGTACATTAATATGTATATACTGACCTGAATGATTAAATAAATAAGTCCTGAGTGAATGAGTGATTACAGACCAGAGTTACTCATGGATGGATGCATAATTGTTAAACTAGGTCCTAACACCCCAACAGTTCCAGGTCTATGTTGCCGACGGCACGGCACCCCGGTGAGGCATTTAATAGTCTAATAGCCGCCGGCTTCTTCCGTGGTGTCCTCCAATGAACACCATTCTTGTTAAGTGTTTAACGTATCGTAGACTCATGTTCCAGAGATTTCTGTAAGTCTTTAGCTGACACTCTAGGATTCTTCCTAACCTCATTGAACATTCTGCACTGTGCTCTTGCAGTCATCTTTGCAGGACGGACTCTAGGGAGAGTAGCAACAGTGCTGAATTTTCTCCATTTATAGACAATTTGTCTTACCGTGGACTGATGAACATCAAGGCTTTTAGAGATACTTTTGTAACCCTTTCCAGCTTCAACTTCCAGACTCACATCAACCATCTCCAATCCAAAATTAAATCCAGAATTGGCTTCCTATTTCGCAACAAAGCCTCCTTCACTCATGCTGCCAAACATGCCCTTGTAAAACTGACTATCCTACAGATCCTTGATTTCGGCGATGTCATTTACAAACTAGCCTCCAACACTCTACTTAGCAAATTGGATGTAGTCTATCACAGTGCCATCCGTTTTGTCACCAAAGCCCCATACACTACCCATCACTGCGACCTATATGCTCTCGTTGGCTGGCCTTCATTATATATTCGTCGCCAAACCCACTGGCTCCAGGTCATCTATAAGTCTTTATTAGGTAAATCCCCGCCCTATCTCAGCTCACTGGTCACTATAGCAAAACCCACCCGTAGCATGCGCTCCAGCAGGTATATCTCACTGGTCACCCCCAAAGCCAACACCTCCTTTGGCCGCCATTCCTTCCAGTTCGCTGCTGCCAATGACTGGAACGAATTGCAAAAATCATTGAAGCTAGAGGTTCCTATCTCCCTCACTAACTTTAAGCATCAGCTGTCAAAGCTGCTTATCGATCACTGCACCTGTATATAGCCCTTCTGTAAATAGCCCACACTACTACCTCATCCCCATATTTATTTTTGTTATTTTCACAAATCTTGCACTCCAGTATCTCTATTTGCACATCATAATTTGCACATCCGTCATTCCTGTGTTAATGATGATAATCTGTAATTTATTTCACCACTATGGTCTATTTATTGTCCTACATTTTGACTATGTTTGTTTACTGTGTAACTCTGTGTTGTTTTTGTCGCACTGCTTTGCTTTGTCTTGGCCAGGTCGCAGTTGCAAATGAGAAGTTGTTCTCAACTGACCTACTTGGTTAAATAAAGGTGAAATAAAAAATAAAAAAAATAAAAAAATTATGCAAGTCAACAATTCTTAATCTTAGGTCTTCTGAGATCTCTTTTGTTCGAGGCATGGTTCACATCAGTTAATGCTTCTTGTGAATAGCAAATTCACATTTTTTATAGGGAGGGCAGCTCTAACCAACATCTCCAATCTCGTCTCATTGATTGGACTCCAGGTTAGCTGACTCCTGACTCCCAATTAGCTTTTGGAGAAGTCATTAGCCTAGGAGTTCATATACTTTTTCCAACCTACACTGTGAATGTTTAAATGATGTATTCAATATAGACAAGAAAATACAATAATTATTAGTTTAGGCACACTGTGCTTGTCTATTGTTGTGATTTAGATGACGATCAGATCACTTTTTATGACCAATTTATGCAGAAATCCAGGTAATTCCAAAGGGTTCACATACTTTTTCTTGCCACTGTATTTGACTAGGTGGAATCTTTGGGATCAGATTTGCTAACTTCCTCTTTATGTTCCCCGCAGGAAGTTACTTTGCCAGCCACTTTATCATGGGCGGGGAGAAGTTTGACTCCACCCACCCCGAGGGATACCTATTCGGAGAGAACACCGACCTCAACTTCCTGGGAACCAGACCAGTGGTGGTACGGATTCTAACACTACACTACACTCACTACCTTTTAACTCTCCAGCTACATTACTGTCTGTCTAATTCTTAAGACATGCTTGTTGATGATGACAATGATATTGATGATGATGATGATGATGATGAAGGCAGCTCAGCTTTATGTCCTACAGAGGGGGGAGTCTACATTTTGACCTGGCTATGACGCTCAGAACAGTCTGAGTTCCAGTTCTAGAGAGCATAGCACATACTAGAGGGGAAACATCAATTTTCTATATAAACTGACTCCGCTGTGTGTCAAACACTCATAAGGGAAGAGTTGTAATGGGTCCCAAATGGCACCTCGTTCACTATAGTGCACTACTTTTGACAAGAGCCCTATGGGCCCTGTTTAAAAGTATTGCACAATATAGGGAATAGGGTACCATTTGGGCGGCCGGCTTGATTTGTTCCAAATACCTCCGATCCCAATTCTCATCATCTCTGTTGTATTGATGAGGGGAATACCATAGAATCCTGTGACTGAGGGTGTGGTATGGAGTGATTTCAGTGCCAACAGAAATTGTATTTTAATCTTATCATTGTGAATTTGTATTAGGATATAGATTTTTTTTTTGTAATGCACAAATTGAATCGTTGAATTCGTAAATTGAACTTTTATTTCATGATTTGAAACAGAATTGAACGAGTATTGCATTCATTTAAAAATGATATTACAATTCACTTGAATATTCAAATTCAATATTTATATAGGCCTGTTCGGTTTCAATATGGTAGATATGTCTGTGGATCAAGTTTTTTTTTTGTACTTTCAAATTTATCAAAGTTTCATATATTCAACTTCTCAGATGCATTCAGATTCAGTTTTCAAATTCAGTTCTCTAAATTCAGCTTCAAAACCAGAGACAACATCATGGTACATTGCGAGCCAGGAAATGTAGAGGAGAACAGATAGAATCAAACAGAAACTTATGGTGGCTTCTGAAGCCAATGTGGTGTGTTTAATTTATTTTTCTTCCAATGAATTTGGCTCTAGCATTTTAACTGTTTTGGCTATGAGCTCTGAAAGCTAAGACTCTCCAGAGCATGGACGTTCCTTCTGTTTCCCTCTATGATGATTGCAGGCTGCGTTAGAAGGGAGTGTCACAAAAAACAAACAATTTGACCCCCATACGAATATGGTTGAAATGCCCTTTCATTATCCTTCTAATGATAACCTTTCCACTCCCTATTTAATCTTGCTCTTGTGACTGACTGGGTTCAAACCAGGTCTTCTGCATGTCACAAGACTGTGTTAGCCCACTTAGCTAAAGCTTATAGTGAGGGATAAGTTCAGGAAGTTCATGTAAAGGACGACATGCTGCTTGCTTAGCGAGTACCGCTTCCCCCTTATTTAACTCCATATGGAGACTCGAACTCAGGGCTTCTGCCTCAAAACACACGTGATCGCCCTCCTAAAGCATTCCAACCCATCCTGCTATTAAAAAAGGCCTTTTCAATTGCGCAAGGGGTGACACTTCAGGCTGAGGAGTGAGTTTCACGGATCCCCATCTGCTACACTAATGCAAATCTTCAAGATTCAGCAACTCGCGTGGTTTGGTGATCCATACTTATGTGATGAGAACCTTGCTTGATACCTGAAAACGGGTTAGTTTGTGTTACACAGTCTAGTTTTAAGCAAGGGAGGACATGGACATCTGGCATTTCGGGCAAATGGTCAATTTTTTGCCCAGTGGGCCTGTCTAACATAGTGTGGGGCCTCAAGAAAAAGAATGGGTGGGTGTGGTGGCCTGCAGGAAAAGGGCCGGTATGGGGGCCTCAAGTTAAAGAATGGGCCGGTGTGTTAGAAATGCCAGGGCTGATTTATTGTAGCCATTATAAGGTTAACATGTGACTGACTGGGTTAAGAATGTGTTAGCCTGTTGAGCTAAAGCCCTAGGCATTGGTCTTGTGACTTGGATGGGTCTCTTCAAGGAGGAGGTCAATGGGGGGTGAAGTGTAACACAGGTGTTTCGGTGACCACATCCGTGTGATGAGTAACTTGTCTGAGACCTGAAAAGTTGCATTGTCTGGTGCACAGGAGACCTGGGTTAGAACCCCATCAGTCAAACTTACACGTCTTCATGTCTCAGCCAAGGTTGCACATCACATCTGATCCCGCAAGCTTACATGAATAGTTTGCTACACATGGTAATTATGAGGCTACTCATTACATGGATTGATCACCAAACCACCTCTGGGTACACATAACTGTCTGCTTCTGATTGCCACACACAGTTTTGTATATTGGTGCCTTATATTGGTGCCGTGATATCTGAGTATGAAGTCAAAGATGGGTGAAATGTAACCGAGGTCGTTCGATGAACCTTGCTGGAGACTTGAAGACTTGTGTTAGCTTCCAGGACTAATCCCTATGGGCTAACACAGTGGGCTAACACAGTCTTGTGACCTGGTTCGATCCAGATTATATAGGGAGTGGAAAGGCTATCCTTAGAAGGACTATGACAGGGCTATTCAACTATATTCTTATGAGGGGAACAGAAAGCCTTAGCTTTCAGGAATGGGGTCATAATAGCTTAAAGCGGTTCAAACGCACTCTCTCTCTCTCTCTCTCTCTCTCTCTCTCTCTCTCTCTGTCTTTCTCTCTCTAGCTCTCTCTCTCTCGCTCTCTCTCTCTCTCTCTCTCTCTCTCTCTCTCTCTCTCTCTCTCTCTCTCTCTCTCTCTCTCTCTCTCTCTCTCTCTCTCTCTCTCTCTCTGTCATATCCTGTTATATAAGTAATATCACCCTCTCTAAGCCGATGGCAATGCAGAGCCACATCTCTCTACCCCACTCACTACATGTCTCTCCATCTCTCCTCTCTCCCTGAGTTGTTAACTGCAGCACAGGTCTAGTCCCCCTACATTGAATATGTATTGCCTATATTGTGTGTGTGTGTGTGTGTGTGTGTGTGTGTGTGTGTGTGTGTGTGTCCGTGTGTGTGGATGGACCAAAAACACAGGCCGGTGATGTTGGGGATTTAGACGGCAGCTTACTGCTGTAATATATAAAGTCACATTCAGACTGCAAAGAGAGAGGGAAGGGAGTGTTTGTGTGTGCATCCATGCATGTGTCTTCCCTGTACTGAAAAACAGCCTTGTCATTCCTACTATACAGATCCCATAGCAGAATCTTCCTTTTGTTTTAAAGAAATGACACAGTATTCAGTATTATAACAAATCTGGGCCCAGCAGGAGCCTTTCCTGTAAACCACACACACACACACACACACACACACACACACACACACACACACACCTCCCCTTAGTCCCATAAGAGAGGTGTAGAGGTATCTAACCACATCCTCCCTTCCTACTGGACTGCATGTTCCATAGGGTTTCAAAGGTTATTCTATACACATTTTTACAGTGCATTCATTCATTTAGCATACTCTTATCCAGAATGGCTTAAGGTCACAGTAAGTGCATTAATCTTAAACAGGTACAGTATAACAACCACAGATCAAGATCACTACACTTTAAACCTTTAAAAAAAAAATAGCTCGCTATCAGCAAGATCAGTGGCAGTAAGAACAAAGAATAATGTCAATTAAAAAACATTTCTAGACCCACTAAACTCTCTTCTTACACAGAGTCAGCATCAAAAACATGGTGAAATTAAACATTATGAAATTTCCCCCCCGGGGGATCAATAAAGTACCTATCTATCTATCTATCTATCTATCTATCTATCTATCTATCTATCTATCTATCTATCTATCTATCTATCTATCTATCTATCTATCTATCTATCTATCTATCTATCTATCTATCTATCTATCTATCTATCTATCTATCTATCTATCTATCTATCTATCTATCTATCTATCTATCTATCTATCTATCTATCTATCTATCTATCTATCTATCTATCTATCTATCTATCTATCTATCTATCTATCTATCTATCTATCTATCTATCTATCTATCTATCTATCTATCTATCTATCTATCTATCTATCTATCTATCTATCTATCTATCTATCTATCTATCTATCTATCTATCTATCTATCTATCTATCTATCTATCTATCTATCTATCTATCTATCTATCTATCTATCTATCTATCTATCTATCTATCTATCTATCTATCTATCTATCTATCTATCTATCTATCTATCTATCTATCTATCTATCTATCTATCTATCTATCTATCTATCTATCTATCTATCTATCTATCTATCTATCTATCTATCTATCTATCTATCTATCTATCTATCTATCTATCTATCTATCTATCTATCTATCTATCTATCTATCTATCTATCTATCTATCTATCTATCTATCTATCTATCTATCTATCTATCTATCTATCTATCTATCTATCTATCTATCTATCTATCTATCTATCTATCTATCTATCTATCTATCTATCTATCTATCTATCTATCTATCTATCTATCTATCTATCTATCTATCTATCTATCTATCTATCTATCTATCTATCTATCTATCTATCTATCTATCTATCTATCTATCTATCTATCTATCTATCTATCTATCTATCTATCTATCTATCTATCTATCTATCTATCTATCTATCTATCTATCTATCTATCTATCTATCTATCTATCTATCTATCTATCTATCTATCTATCTATCTATCTATCTATCTATCTATCTATCTATCTATCTATCTATCTATCTATCTATGGTATACCAGGGAAAGACACTCAGATTGTGCAAAGTACAGTAAAAAAAAAGGAGGAAAATAAAATATATCTATTAGGGTGTGCAGGCTTTTGTTCCTGCACTAACACACCTGATTCAACTGATCAAGGGCTTGGTGATTAGTTGATCAGATCATGTAACTATTTTGTGTTTGTTTCCTTTACAGTTCCCTTATGCAGCCCCGCCTCCTCAGGAGCCAGTGAAGACGCTACGAAGCCTTATTAACATCCGTAAGGATACGCTGAGGCTCGTACGGTGAGTATCTCTCACGCAACACACAATTGATTTCTAGTTTATATCCCTTTTACTATTATTTCACTTACGCTTAGTCTGTGTTTTATTGTACTAGTCCAACATCTCCACTTCTCCCCCCAGAACCAAATTCGAGTAGCTGGCTGGAGGCTTTCGCAAGCTTTGGTTCAGAGTTCCCGTCATTACTCCCTTTATAAACTCTTATTATGTTTATTGTAACGGCGTGTAGATGATGCTAGCTGTGTTTCGGCGTGGTATGGCAGGTGTAGTGAGGACCTGAAGCTGCCAGGGGAGGACGTGGCAGGGAAAAGCAAAGCCTGTTACAACATAGAGTTCACCTTCGACGCTGACACACAGGTGGCAATCACCATCTACTATCAAGCTATAGAGGAGTTCCACAACGGAGTGCCAATGTAAGTCTGTGTGTCTGTGTGTGTGTGTGTGTGTGTGTGTGTGTGTGTGTGTGTGTGTGTGTGTGTGTGTTTATCTCTCTGCACTCTTAGAAAAAAGAGTTCCAAAAGGGTTCTTCTTCTGTCCCCATAGGTGAAGCCTTTTTGGTTCCAGATAGAACCCTTTCATGTAACATGTAGAACCCTCTGTAGAAAGGGTTCTCCATGGAACCCAAAAAGGGTTCTTCAAAGGGTTCTTCGATATGGACAGCCGAAGGACCCTTTAAGGTTTTAGATAGAACCTTCTTTTTCTAAGACTGTGTATCTCTCCTGTAGTTACCTTCCCCAGGACAGCTCTCTCCAGTCAGAAATGGTGCACTTTAAGAGAGGAGTCTGTCAGCAGTTCTGTCTGCCCTCGCACTCCGTCAACCTGTCAGAGTGGGCCGATGAGGAGGTATGAGCTGTGTGTGTGGGTGGGTGTGTGGGAGTGTGAGTGTGTGTTTATTCATATTAGTAGGAAGTATGTGTGTGTGTGTGTGTTTCAGTGTATAGCATATCTTTATCTCCCCTTCTTCTTCTCTCGCTCTCTCTCTCTCTCTCTCTCTCTCTCTCTCTCTCTCTCTCTCTTTTTTTCCCTCTTTCTAGTTGCTGTTTGACATGGATAAGGATGTGTTTCCCATGGTTGTTCAAGCGACAGTAGACGAGGGGGAAGATCACATGGGTCACTCCCATGTCCTCCTGGCCACCTTTGAAAAGGTAAGGAGCTTGGAGTCTGATGTGCTGTAGTATTTTAAGTCAAGTGTTCAATGTTTGTCTATCATGTTTTGAGATGTGGTTGATTCTGGATTTAAAAGCATCCCACTGGGCACAAACTGGTTGAATGAACGTTGTTTACATGCCATTTCAACACAAAAGTAAAATAAGATGACGTTGAATCAAGGTGGAAAACTGATTGGAGTCATCAATGTAAAGGAATTTGGGTCATGTTTGACTTCTTTTCATCTAACTTTTAAAATCCAATGACGTGGTTACATTTGTTGTTGATTTCACGTTAGTTGACAACCCAATCAAATGTAAATCAAACGTTGAACTGATGTCTGTGTCCAGTGGGACTGGATTGGTATTAGCATTGGCTAAGTATCTACTGTTTGTCCCACAGCACATGGACGGAAGCTACTGTGTCAAACCTCTGAAGCAGAAACAAGTGGTGAGTTTGTTTCCGCCAAATCCTCTCTTTCCCCTCTCTCTCTGTTTCCCCTATCTCTCTTACAATCTCTCTCTGTTTCCTCTATCTCTCTTACAATCTCTCTCTGTTTCCCCTATCTCTCTTACAATCTCTCTCTTACAATCTCTCTCTTTCCCCTCTCTCTCTTACAATCTCTCTCTTACAATCTCTCTGTTTCCCCTCTCTCTCTTACAATCTCTCTCTTACAATCTCTCTCTCTTTCCCCTCTCTCTCTTACAATCTCTCTCTTACAATCTCTCTCTCTTTCCCCTCTCTCTCTTACAATCTCTCTCTTACAATCTCTCTCTTTCCCCTATCTCTCTTACAATCTCTCTCTTACAATCTCTCTCTTTCCCCTCTCTCTCTTTCCCCTATCTCTCTTTCCCCTAGCTCTCTTTCCCCTATCTCTCTTACAATCTCTCTCTTTCCCCTCTCTCTCTTTCCCCTATCTCTCTTTCCCCTCGCTCTCTCTTACAATCTCTCTCTTACAATCTCTCTCTTTCCTCTCTCTCTCTTTCCCCTCTCTCTCTTACAATCTCTCTCGTACAATCTCTCTCTTACAATCTCTCTCTTACAATCTCTCTCTTTCCCCTCTCTCTCTTTCCCCTCTCTCTCTTCCATTCTCTCGCTCACCCTTTCACTATCCTTCCTGCTATGTTTTATACTGAAACCTTCTCTCACCAACATTTCCTCTCCTCTCTAGGTAGATGGAGTGAGTTACCTTCTTCAGGAGATCTACGGCATTGAGAACAAGTACAACAGCCAAGAATCAAAGGTACACAGCTGAGAAATTGGTTGTTTAGGGATTACACTTTAAAGGGGTTACTGTGAATTTGACAGTATCTTACAGGCAGCTCAGTGGCAAGTCAAATTATGGATTTCATTTTACAGTACAGCTATCAAAGTAAGTATTGTGTTATGACACAGTACAATACTGTAAAATTGACCTTATCTTACTGTAAAAAAGTACATTGGAATAAATGAATGAATGAATTGATGAATGAATGCAATTAATTGAGGGGAGGGGTTTGTATTTCACAGAATGTTACTGTAATTACAAGAGATTGGTGCAAGCAGGTTGGCTGCTAGGTAAAGTGTTTACACATTACAGTAGGTTAATTAATGAAAATTTGGTGTTTATATCACTTGCGCTTCTAGAGGCCTTCACAAAGGCTTCCAAACTGGCTGTGACTACAGGGCAAAACAGACCAAAGGGACATGGAAAAATCTGTCCCCTATACCAGTGGTTCCCAAACTGTGGGGCGCGCCCCCCTAAGATATTTATAGCACATCAGAAATGTCCCAATCAACTAGTCCATGTCAGCTAACGTTTTTTAGCTAGTTGTTGTAGATGTTGTAGTAATGTTCCTGTCACTCAGATATCACATGAATACACATTAGACATGGCAAAATGTATAGAAATGTATAGAGCCCAAACTCTTCTCCCTATACAAATAGATGGGGCACTATAACCACATACGAGTTAAAATGGTACAGCATTCTCACTCACGGGTGCAACAAATATAGCCTCTTAATTTACAGTATACTGCAGTACAACGTTTGAATATTTTACTGTTGATAATACCCCAAATTACCATATAATTTACAGTTTTCCGTTACAGTGTAGTGACCACAAGGCTTTTTGTTAAAAAAAAATTCCAAATCACTCTCTGTAGAACTGGTTAGAGTATCCATGGTTGCATGTTTCGTCACAAAATAGTTTTGAACATTCGTTTTGAACTGATGCCCGACTGAGCGGTCTACTCAATGCATCGTCAATGAGCGCTGATTAAGGTTTCATCAAAATGATGTCGCCAGATTGACTTTAGATGCAGTATAACATTAGCTAGCTAGGATTGAGGCCACCGGATTTTAGCTATTTCTGACGATCCTTGCTGGCTAATGACATTTCCATCTGTATTTGATGACATGATAAGGCTGGCAAAGTTGTTTCCTACTAAATATTTGACTACTTTAGCAATGTCATCATATTTCCAGGCACTATAGTGTAATTTACACTAAACAGTAGTTAGCCTCTGTCCAGAATGACTGGGTTTTTCACCACTTTAGGGCACCACTATATGGCGCTGCCGGTAGAGGGCGGCTTGAGAACGTTTATAACAATGGCATGACGTGACCGAGTCATGGAGGTGCAACCTCTGAATATGCAAAGGAATTTAATAATGTTGACACTATTGTTTGCTCAAGCTACCATACTGCTCTGTGAAATGTAAATGATGTATTGATGTAGTGACGTATTGATTGATTTATGTATTGATTAATTTATTGACTGATTGATTGCCCCAGGTAGCAGATGATGAGATCAGTGATAACAGTGCGGAGTGTGTGGTGTGTCTGTCGGACGTCCGCGACACACTCATCCTGCCCTGCAGACACCTGTGTCTCTGCAATGCCTGCGCCGACACACTCCGCTACCAGGCCAACTGCTGCCCCATCTGCAGACTGCGTGAGTCTATGTCTATGATGCTACATAAGACCTTTGTAAAGCCATACGTTGGCATTCCTAAGACCTTCATAGCAATACTTAATAAATGCTCAGGACCTTCAAAGCAATACCTAATACACGCTCAGTTAACAGGCTAACTGCTTCCCCATCTGCAGACTGTGAGTCTATAATGCTACATAAGACCTTCACATCAATACTTAAGCATGCTATAATGTGTCTTCAGCATTCCGGGCCCTGCTGCAGATCCGAGCCATGAGGAAGAAGCTGAGTCCTCTCTCTCCTGCCAGGTTTAACCCCGTCATCACCTCCCAGACCTCTGACTCAGATGAACACTCGGTAAGATATACACATACACACACTTTTTAAATATATATATATATATATATATATATATATATATATATATAAATATACATATATATACAGCATATAGCAGTGTCACCAACCTTTTCTGAGTCAAGATAACTTTCACAGTCAAAAGCAAGCCGAGATCTACCACTTTTTTTTTGGACATGACTTAAAAAATGTAATATTAACCTAATAAAAAAGAGGTGTTTGCAGGCGGCCGAATGCATTATCACAGCATATTGGAGGTGTGTGCAGTCGACCTAATGCATTATCACATCATATTGGATGTGTGTGAAGTCGGCCTAATACATTATCACAGCATATTGGAGGTGTGTGCAGTCGGCCTAATACATTATCACAGCATATTGGAGGTGTGTGCAGTCGGCCTAATACATTATCACAGCACATTGGCAATATGCCTGGCCTGCCAATATTGTTCTTCTCAGATCATATTCTATTTCAAAACTCAAGCTTTGATAACAAAATTGATCAGTTGGTGTAGCACTTGCAAGCCACAGCTGAGCATAAATTGAAAATAAATGCTTTTTTATTTTACTGGACTGATGGTACCTTCATCTGATGGTCATGGTGCTTTTTAAGACAACTGGGAACTCTGAATAAAAACTAGGTCAAATCCTGACGTCAGTGATATTCAGCTCGGAAAGTCAGAGCTCTAGAAAGATGCCCAATTTTCCGACTTAGAACTAAAAGTTAGATGACCGTTCAAAAATATTTTTCTCTGTCAGATCTCTTCATTTTTTTCAGAGGACCCAGTTGTCTTGAACACGGCATTAATCTCAGCGGAGGGAGGGAGAGAGCAGCAGAGGGTCCACGTCTCACGGTCCCTGCTCTCTCCTTTCTTTCCTCTGGTGAGACTGACCAGAGAGAGGGGACACAGTCTTCCACCTGATGGCGAATCTCGAGTCCCACCGCAAATTCATGTTGTTTCTATTACCAGTGAATGTGAAATATTCCTTGATAATAAAATAGACATGGCGAGTTGCTAATAATAATAATATTGCAGGGCTATCGATACACATTAACAGTGCTGAATAAAAACGAAGACATGAACTGACTCATAAAAACAGCAGCTCTTTGCTGTATTCTTTGACAGTCTCTCTGGTAAAGGCTTTAAAAGTTATGAAATCTTACGTAGGCTAGTATCAAACTTTGCTGTGGCCGGGGTCGTGGAAGCTGTAGGCATGGTGATTTGAGTTATCCGATTGGCCAGCACAGTAAGCGCACTCGATTTAGCCACAGATCGAGGACAGGGTGTCAGTGCTGATCTGAGAGTGCTGGCTGTGGGACAAAGTCATGGACATGACTGACTGGGCCAGGCTACTGCTCACTGGGTCTGTACGTGAGAGAGAGAGGGAGGAGGAGGAGACAATTAACGGTGCCTTATAATTTGACACGTTTTCCATTGCCCACTGCCCACCCCCTGACAGCCCCAGCAGCACTACCTTCAGGGGAGGTGATGGTGGAAGAGAAAGGTGTCCCAGTGGACCGGGCACCTAGGCAGAGTTAGTATTTTCAGACAAATGAAATGGTTCAAAATGGAAACACTTTGCCTACCCGATGCGCAGGGCTTCTGAATCAAGTGCACCTATCGCCAACAGAGCAACACGAAAATTTTAAAAAGGAGCACAATCCTTTATCGTTGGCTTTTCTACAGAAATGTTTGGTGATCGACTAGAAATTCTTTGAAGATCGACCAGTCGCGATCGACTGCTTGGTGACCGCTGGCGTATAGCAACATGACATCTCATCTCCTTTTTCGTTCTCTCTACCCCTGACCCATCCTTTCTCTCTCTCCTTCCTCCCCCAGGCGTCGGACCACATTCCCCCAGGTTATGAGGTCGTGTCCCTCCTGGAAGCTCTCAATGGGCCCCTGAGCGTGTCTCCCTCTGCCCCCCCCCTGCAGGACCTCTCTGGGGGCCACGTCTCGGGGACCCTGCCCCCCTACAGCAGTGAGACCCACCCCGCCCCGGCACGCTCAATGTCCCCCCTGGACCACTCCAACTCCAGCCAGGGACTCAATCTGAAGAAGAGCGGCTCCAAGTGAGTGGAGCAAACACCTGAAGACACAGGCTGTGTCCCAAATGGCACCATATTCACTATAAAGTGCACTAGTTTTGACCTGAGGTCTGTTCAAAAGTTGTGCACTGGAAAGCCTTCCCAGAAGAGTGTTGGCTGTTATAGCAGTAAAGGGGGGACCAACTCCATATTAATTCCCTTGATAATGGAATGAGATGTTCAGCAGCAGGTGTCCACATACAGTGGCAAGAAAAAGTATGTGAACCCTTTGGAATTACCTTGATTTCTGCATAAATTGGTCATAAAATTTGATCTGATCGTCATCTAACTCACAACAATAGACAAACACAATGTGCTTAAACTAATAACAAACAAATGATTGTATTTTCTTTTCTATATTGAATCATCATTTAAACATTCACAGTGTAGTTTGGAAAAAGTATGTGAACTCCTAGGCTAATGACTTCTCCAAAAGCGTCAGGAGTCAGTTAAACTGGAGCCCAATCAATGAGATGAGATTGGAGATGTTGGTTAGAGCTGCCCTGCCCTATAAAAAACACTCACAAAATTTGAATTTGCTATTCACAAGAAGCATTGCCTGATGTGAACTGTGCCTCCAACAAAAGAGATCTCAGAAGACCTAAGATTAAGAATTGTTGACTTGCATAAAGCTGGAAAGGGTTACAAAGGTATCTCTAAAAGCCTTGATGTTCATCAGTCCACGGTAAGACAAATTGTCTATAAATGGAGAAAGTTCAGCACTGTGGGTACTCTCCCTAGGAGTGTCCGTCCTGCAAAGATGACTGCAAGAGCACAGCGCAGAATGCTCACTGAGGTTATGAAGAATCCTAGAGTGTCAGCTAGACTTACAGAAGTCTCTGGAACATGCTAACATCTCTATTGACGAATCTATGATACGTAAAACACTTAACAAGAATGGTGTTCATGGTAGGACACCACGGAAGAAGCCACATTGCTGCACGTCTGAAGTTCGCAAAAGAGCACATGGATGTTTCACAGCGCTACTGGCAAAATATTCTGTGGACAGATTAAACTAAAGTTGAGTTGTTTGGAAGAACACACAACACTATGTATGGAGAAAAAAAGGCACAGCACACTACCATGCTGTGTTGTCAAGTGTTGCTGCCATGCTATGTTGTTGTCTTAGGTCTTTTAATCCCAGCCCCCATCCCTGCAGGAGGCCTTTCGCCTTTTGGTAGGCCGTCATTATAAATAAGAATTTGTTCTTAACTGACTTGCCTTGTTAAATAAAGGTTAAATAAAAATAAATAAAATTAAAAGAGAAGAAAATACCCGTTCTGGAGTGGCCCAGTCTGAGTCCTGACCTCAACCCGATTGAGATGCTGTGGCATGACCTCAAGAGAGCGGTTCACACCAGACATCCTAAGAATATTGCTCAACTGAAACAGTTTTGTAAAGAGGAATGGTCCAAAATTCCTCCTGACCGTTGTGCAGATCTGATCCGCAATTACAGAAAACGTTTGGTTGAGGACATTGCTGCCAAAGGAGGGTCAACCAGTTATTAAATCCAAGGGTTCACATACTTTTCCCACCCTGCACTGTGAATGTTGACACGGTGTGTTCAATAAAGACATGACAAAGTATAACTGTTTGTGTGTTATTAGTTTAAGCACACTGTGTTTTTCTAATGTTGTGACTTCGATTCAGATCAGATCAAATTTTATGACCAAGTTATGCAGAAATCCAGGTAATTTCAAAGGGTTCACACTGTACTTTTGGTCATATAGTGTATTTATGTCCGGACAAATGGAGTGTTGTGAGAGTGTTTGTTGTGGTGTTTATGATTCTGACTGTTGTTTGTGGGATGTGTCAGGTCTCTCTCCCAGAATTCTTCTGTGCTGCCAGAGGAGGAGGGACAGAAGTCAGAACGCAGTGAATCAGAGGTTCGGGCCTGCCGCCGGAAACAACAACCGGAGGTACACTGATATTCTGACCACAGTTTGTGTGTGCGTGCGCGCACGTGTGTGTTTGTCTGTGTACGGTGTATGTGTGTGACCTTACTCTCTCTGTTCCAGAGTGGTGTAACTCCAGAGAGTGAGAACCTGACTCTATCCACGTCTGGAGCCATAGACCAGTCCTCCTGTACTGGGACACCTTTCTCTTCCACCATCACCTCCCCTGAAGGTAGTGCTGCTGGGGCTGTCAGGGGGTGGGCAGTGGGCAATGGAAAACGTGTCAAATTATAAGGCACCGTTAATTGTCTCCTCCTCCTCCCTCTCTCTCTCACGTACAGACCCAGTGAGCAGTAGCCTGGCCCAGTCAGTCATGTCCATGACTTTGTCCCACAGCCAGCACTCTCAGATCAGCACTGACACCCTGTCCTCCATGTCCGGTTCCTACCTGGCCGGCCCGGAGGGAGAGGTGGAGGGGGGAGAAGCAGAGGGGGAGAAGATCCAGTACGCACCCATGGAGAAGCAAGGACCCTCACAGCAGGACGGCGAGGTGAGAAACATGAGGGGGAACAGGGGGATGAGAGAGGAGAGAGTGGGGTACTCCTAGAGGAGTGGCTTGTTGTGCTATAGAGAATACACCCCCCCCCCCCTCTCTGTCTCTCTCGGTCTCTCTCTCTGTCTCTCGCTCTCTCAAATCAATTCAATGGGGCTGTATTGCCATTGGAAACATATGTTTACATTGCCAAAGCAAGTGAAATAAACAATAAACAAAAGTGAGAAGAAACACTATTAGAAAAAAAACTATTAGAAATGAACAGGAAACATTGCACTCATAAAGGTTTCAAAAAGATAAAGACCTTTCAAGTGTTATATTATCAGCTATGTATAATGTTTTAGCAATGTGCAAATAGTTGTAGTACGACTAGAGGGGGAAGATAAATAAACAGATACATATTGGTGGTGTTTAGAATGTTTGTGTTCCGCTGGTTAACCTTAAACATTGCTGCTGTGATGTCACACTGTGGTATTTCGCCTAACAGATGTGGGACTTTATCAGTGTTGGATTTTTTTTCAAAGTCTTTGTGGATCTGTGGGAAATATGTTTCTCTAATGCGGTCATACAATTTGCAGGAGGTTAGGAAGTGCAGCTCAGTTTCCACCTGACAGTGGGCACATATCCTATCTTTTCTTCAGAGCCAGGTCTGACTATGGAGACCTCTCTCAATAGCAAGGCTCTGCTTACTGAGTCTGTAAATAGTCAAGGACTTTCTTGAATTTGGGTCAGTTACAGTGTGTACTCTCTGTTTAGGGCCAGATAGCAATCTAATTTGCTCTGTTTTTTTAGTTGATTCTTTCCTGTGTTATCTTTTTGTTCTCTTATTATTTGGTTGGTTCTTATTGTGTTGCTGGACTGAGGCTCTGTGGGGTCTGTTTGTGTTTGTGAATAGAACCCCAGAACCAGGTGGCTAAGGGGACTTCTCTAGGTTAATCTCTCTGTAGATGAGGGCCTTGTGGTGGAATGTGTGGGCATTGCTTGCTTTTAGAATTTAACAGCTCTTTTCTGAATATTGATAACTAGCAGGTATAGTCCTAACTCTGCTCTGCATGCATTGTTTGAAGTTTTACGTTGTACACAAAGTATATTTTTGCAGAAATCTTCATACAGTCTCAATTGGGTGTTTGTCCCATTTTGTGAATTCTTGGTTGGTGAGTGGACCCCAGACCTCACAACCATAAAGGGCAATGGGTTCTATGACTGATTGAAGTATTTTTTGCCAGATCCTAATTGGGATGTTGAGTTTAATGTTAATTTTGAGGTCTTGCCTTGTCTCTCAGATCATTCAAGGTAGGTATAATTATTTGTGTGCACTAGGGAAACAGTGTCTAGATAGAATTTGTATTTGTTGTCCTGGCAACTGGACCTTTTTTGGAACACCATTATTTTTGTCTTACTGAGATTCACTGTCAGGGCCCAGGTCTGACCAAATCTGTGCAGAAGATCTACAGTGCCGTGAAAAAGTATTTGCCTCCTTTCTGATTTTCTCTATTTTTGCATATTTTTGATACTGAATGTTATCAGATCTTCAACCAAAACCCAATATTAGATAAAGGGAACCTGAGTTTACAAATAACAAACCTAAAAATTATACTCATTTTATTTATTTAATTAACAAAGTTATGCAACACCCAATTCCCCCGTGTGAAAAAAGAATTGCCCCCTTACACTCAATAATTGGTTGTGCCACCTTTAGCTGTAATGACTGCAACCAAACGCTTCCTGTAGTTGTTGATCAGTCTCTCACATTGCTGTGGAGAAATTTTGTCCCACTATTGCATGCAGAACTCCTTTAACTCAGTGACATTTGTGGGTTTCCAAGCATGAACTGCTCGTTTCAAGTCCTGCCACAGCATCTCAATTGGGATTAGGTCTGGACTTTGACTAGGCCATTCCAAAACTTCACATTTGTTGCTTTTTAACTATTTTCATTTAGACTTGATTGTGTGTTTAGGATCATTGTCTTGCTGCTTGACCCAGCTGTGCTTCAGCTTCAGCTCACAGACGGATGGCCTGACATTCTCCTGTAGAATTCTCTGATACGGAACAGAATTCATGGTTCCTTTTATTAAGGCATGTCGTCCAGGTCCTGAGGCAGCAAAGCATCCCAAAACCATTGTCACGTTCGGGTGTGTAGAGAGACCAAGGCGCAGCGTAACGATAGTTCGACATGTTTATTGAATGAACTATCGAACTATACAAATATAACAACTGAATATAACAAACACACGTAGCACGAACACGGGACATAACATAACAATGAACCACCCCAACGGAGTGGAACACAGACATTAACAAACAGATAACTGACCACTTCGAATCCCACCGTACCTTCTCTGCTATGCAATCTGGTTTCCGAGCTGGTCATGGGTGCACCTCAGCTACGCTCAAGGTACTGAACGATATCATAACCGCCATCGATAAAAGACAGTACTGTGCAGCCGTTTTCATCGATCTGGCCAAGGCCTTCGACTCTGTCAATCACCGCATTCTTATTGGCAGACTCAACAGCCTTGGTTTCTCAAGTGACTGCCTTGCTTGGTTCTCTAACTACTTTGCAGACAGAGTTCAGTGTGTCAAATCGGAGGGCCTATTGTCCGATCCTCTGGCAGTCTCTATGGGGGTGCCACAGGGTTCAATTCTTGGGCCAACCCTTTTCTCTATATACATCAACGATGTCGCTCTCGCTGCTGGTGACTCTCTGATCCATCTCTACGCAGATGACACCATTCTGTATACATCTGGCCCCTCTTTGGATACTGTGTTTACTAACCTTCAATCAAGCTTCAATGCCATACAACACTCCTTCCGTGGCCTACAACTGCTCTTAAACGCTAGTAAAACTAAGTGCATGCTTTTCTATCGAACAATGCCAGCACCCGCCCACCGGACTATCATCACTACTCTCGACGGATCCGAATTAGAATACGTGGACACCTACAAATACCTAGGCATCTGGTTAGACTATAAACTCAACTTCCAGACTCACATCAACCATCTCCAATCCAAAATTAAATCCAGAATTGGCTTCCTATTTCGCAACAGAGCCTCCTTCACTCATGCTGCCAAACATGCCCTTGTAAAACTGACTATCCTACCGATCCTTGATTTCGGCGATGTCATTTACAAACTAGCCTCCAACACTCTACTTAGCAAATTGGATGTAGTCTATCATAGTGCCATCCGTTTTGTCACCAAAGCCCCTTACACTACCCACCACTGCGACCTGTATGCTCTCGTTGGCTGGCCTTCACTATATATTCGTCGCCAAACCCACTGGCTCCAGGTCATCTATAAGTCTTTATTAGGTAAATCCCCGCCCTATCTCAGCTCACTGGTCACCATAGCAACACCCACCCGTAGCATGCGCTCCAGCAGGTATATCTCACTGGTCACCCCCAAAGCCAACACCTCCTTTGGCCGCCATTCCTTCCAGTTCGCTGCTGCCAATGACTGGAACAAATTGCAAAAATCATTGAAGCTGGAGGTTCCTATCTCCCTCAATAACTTTAAGCATCAGCTGTCAAAGCTGCTTATCGATCACTGCACCTGTATATAGCCCTTCTGTAAATAGCCCACTCTACTACCTCATCCCCATATTTATTTTCGTTTATTTTTCACTAATCTTGCACTCCAGTATCTCTATTTGCACATCATAATTTGCACATCCTTCATTCCTGTGTTAATGATGATAATTCTGTAATTTATTTCTACTCTATAGTCTATTTATTGTCCTACCTCCCAACCTTACTGCATTTTTGCACTACATTTTGCACTCTGTTTATAGATTTTCTATTGTGTTTTTGACTGTTTGTTTAATGTGTAACTCTGTGTTGTTGTGTTTTTTTTTTTGTCGCACTGCTTTGCTTTGTCTTGGCCAGGTCGCAGTTGCAAATGAGAACTTGTTCTCAACTGACCTACCTGGTTAAATAAAGGTGAAATAAAAAATAAATAAAAAATATAAGTAAGATCCCTAATTAGAGGTAATGCATAGCAGCTGCCTCTAATTAGGGATCCCACACACACAACACCACACAGACGTAGAAATAATAGATCTGCCAGACTCTGACCATAGAAATATAGAGAAGCAAAGCTTCTCTATGGCCAGAGCCTGACAGTACCCCCCCCCCAAAGGCGCGGACTCCCGGCCGCAAGAAAAACAAACACAAACATGAGGGAAGGGTAAAGGGAGGGAAAAACATCACACCATCGCAGGTGGCGGTTCCGGCCCCGGCGAAGTGGATAGCTTCCTCCCCCTTTCTACTGGGCCCGGACTGGACCCCGGTGTGGCTGGCGACTCAGGCCATTTAAAGGGGCAACCCACTAGTCCAGGAAATGACCATGGTGGGGCAAAAGGCTCAGGCCATGGAGCGGGGCAAATAACCGGGCCAGGACTGGGCACCGGTGTAACAGGCGACTCCGGCCATATACAGGGGCAACCCACCGGTCCTAGAAATGACCATGGTGGGGGAAAAGGCTCAGGCCATGGAGCGGGGCAAATAACCGGGCCAGGACTGGGCACCGGTGTGGCAGGCGACTCCGGCCATATAAAGGGGCAACCCACCGGTCCTGGAAACAACAATGGTGGGGAAATAAGTTCAGGCCATGGAGCGGGGCAAATAACCGGGCCAGGACTGAGCACCGGTGTGGCAGGCGACTCCGGCCATATAATCGTCACGGGAGGCTCCGGGCTGTCGATCGTCACGGAAGGTTCCGGGCTGTCGATCGTCACGGAAGGTTCCGGGCTGTCGATCGTCACGGAAGGTTCCGGGCAGTCGATCGTCACGGAAGGTTCCGGGCCGTCGATCGTCACGGAAGGTTCCGGGCTGTCGATCGTCACGGAAGGTTCCGGGCTGTCGATCGTCACGGAAGGTTCCGGGCCGTCGATCGTCACGGAAGGTTCCGGGCTGTCGATCGTCACGGAAGGTTCCGGGCTGTCGATCTTCACGGGAGGCTCCGGGCTGTCGAGCGTCACGGGAGGCTCCGGGCTGTCGAGCGTCACGGGAGGCTCCGGGCTGTCGAGCGTCACGGGAGGCTCCGGGCTGTCGAGCGTCACGGGAGGCTCCGGGCTGTCGAGCGTCACGGGAGGCTCCGGGCTGTCGACCGTCACGGGAGGCTCCGGGCTGTCGACCGTCACGGGAGGCTCCGGGCTGTCGACCGTCACGGGAGGCTCCGGGCTGTCGACCATCACGGGAGGCTCCGGGCTGTCGACCATCACGGGAGGCTCCGGGCTGTCGATCATCACGAGAGGCTCCGGGATGTCGAGGCGCACCGACGGTCTGATGCGTGGAGCTGGCACTGGAGGCACCTGGCTGGGTACACGCACTGGAGGTCGAGTGCGGGGAGTCGGCACGGGACGTACCGGACTGTAGAGGCGCACTGGAGGCCTGGTGCGTGGAGCTGGCACTGGAGGAACCTGGCTGGGCACACGCACTGGAGGTCGAGTGCGGGGAGTCGGCACGGGACGTACCGGACTGTAGAGGCGCACTGGAGGCCTGGTGCGTGGAGCTGGCACTGGAGGAACCTGGCTGGGCACACGCACTGGAGGTCGAGTGCGGGGAGTCGGCACGGGACGTACCGGACTGTAGAGGCGCACTGGAGGCCTGGTGCGTGGAGCTGGCACTGGAGGAACCTGGCTGGGCACACGCACTGGAGGTCGAGTGCGGGGAGTCGGCACGGGACGTACCGGACTGGGGAGGCGCACTGGAGGCCTGGTGCGTGAAGCCGGAACTGGAGGAACCTGGCTAGGCACACGCACTGGAGGTAGAGTGCGGGGAGTCGGCACGGGACGTACCGGACTGGGGAGGCGCACTGGAGGCCTGGTGCGTGAAGCCGGAACTGGAGGAACCTGGCTAGGCACACGCACTGGAGGTTGAGTGCGGGGAGTCGGCACGGGACGTACCGGACTGGGGAGGCACACTGGAAGCCTGGTGCGTGGAGTCGGCACTGGTGGCACATGACTAATAACACGCACCTCAGGGCGAGTGCGAGGAGCAGGCACCTGACGTACCGGATTGGAGAGGCGCACTGGAGGCTTGGTGCGTGGAGTCGGCACTGATGGCACCGGACTGGTGACACGCACCTCAGGGCGAGTGCGAGGAGCAGGCACATGACGTACCGGACTGGAGAGGCGCACTGGAGTGTAGTAGACGGCCGGACCCAGACTGGGCACCGGTGGAGCGGACTGCTCTGGCACTGGAGTAGAGCAGACGGCCGGACCCCGACTGGGTACCGGTAAAGCGGACTGCTCTTTCACGGGAGTGGAGTAGGCGACTGGGCACGGATTATTCCACTCCGACATTTCCCGTTCAACTTCCTCCGCTATCTCCCACATCTCCTCCAAAACGTCTCCAAAATTTCTCTCCAAATAATCCTCCTCCTCTTCACTTTGCGCCCCCCATTTATATGTTGGGCACAGTGCATCCCACATGGAAAGTGGTACTGGTGCGTCCTCTTCGTTACCAGACCACCCCCATAGCCCCCCCCCGAAATTTTCCTGGGGTTGACTACCGGCTCCGTTACCTCTATAACGCCGTCTTCCTTTTCTCTTCTCCTTAGCTCCCTCCTTACGCTGCTTGGTCGGGTGGTGGTTCATTCTGTCACGTTCGGGTGTGTAGAGAGACCAAGGCGCAGCGTAACGATAGTTCGACATGTTTATTGAACTAACTGACGAACTATACAAATATAACAACTGAATATAACAAACACACGTAGCACGAACACGGGACATAACATAACAATGAACCACCCCAACGGAGTGGAACACAGACATATAAGTAAGATCCCTAATTAGAGGTAATGCATAGCAGCTGCCTCTAATTAGGGATCCCACACACACAACACCACACAGACGTAGAAATAATAGATCTGCCAGACTCTGACCATAGAAATATAGAGAAGCAAAGCTTCTCTATGGCCAGAGCCTGACAACCATGACACTACCACCACCATGCTTGACCGTTGGGATGAGGTTCTTACTGTGGAGTGAAGTGTTTGGTTTTCGCCAGACATAAAGGGACCCATCTCGTCCAAATAAGCATATATATATTTTTGTTATTTGTAAACTCAGTTTCCTGTTATCTAATAATAGGTTTTGGTTGAAGATCTGATAACATTCAGTTAAAAAAATATGCAAAAGTAGAGAAAATCAGAAAGGGTAAATACTGTAGGCCCTCCTTGGTTGGGGACAGAAGAACCAGATCATTAGCAAACAGTAGACATTTGTTTTCCGAGTTCAGGATTGTGGTGACCAGACCTTGGTTCCAAATATTGGGGAAGATGCCAGAGCTGAGGATAATGTTGAAGAGTTTTAGAATAGCCAATTTGAATTTATGGTCTGTATATTTTATCATTTTGTTTAGTATACCATCAACACCACAGGCCTTTTTGGGTTGGAGGGTTTGTATTTAGTCACATACAGTGGGGAGAACAAGTATTTGATACACTGCCGATTTTGCAGGTTTTCCCACTTACAAAGCATGTAGAAGTCTGTAATTTTTATCATAGGTACTCTTCAACTGTGAGTGACGGAATCTAAAACAGAAATCCAGAAAATCACATTGTATGATTTTTAAGTAATTAATTTGCATTTTATTGCATGACATAAGTATTTGATACATAGAAAAGCAGAACTTAATATTTGGTAGAGAAACCTTTGTTTGCAATTACAGAGATCATACGTTTCCTGTAGTTCTTGACCAGGTTTGCACACACTGCAGCAGGGATTTTGGCCTACTCCTTCCATCCAGATCCTTCAGGTTTCGGGGCTGTCGCTGGGCAATACGGACATTCAGCTCCCTCCAAAGATTTTCTATTGGGTTCAGGTCTGGAGACTGGCTAGGCCACTCCAGGACCTTGAGATGCTTCTTACGGAGCCACTCCTTAGTTGCCCTGGCTGTGTGTTTCGGGTCGTTGTCATGCTGGAAGACCCAGCCACGACCCATCTTCAATGCTCTTACTGAGGGAAGGAGGTTGTTGGCCAAGATCTCGCGATACATGGCCCCATCCATCCTCCCCTCAATACGGTGCAGTCGTCCTGTCCCCTTTGCAGAAAAGCATCCCCAAAGAATGATGTTTCCACCTCCATGCTTCACGGTTGGGATGGTGTTCTTGGGGTTGTACTCATCCTTCTTCTTCCTCCAAACACGGCGAGTGGAGTTTAGACCAAAAAGCTCTATTTTTGTCTCATCAGACCACATGACCTTCTCCCATTCCTCCTCTGGATCATCCAGATGGTCATTGGCAAACTTCAGACGGGCCTGGACATGCGCTGGCTTGAGCAGGGGGACCTTGCGTGCGCTGCAGGATTTTAATCCATGACGGCGCAGTGTGTTACTAATGGTTTTCTTTGAGACTGTGGTCCCAGCTCTCTTCAGGTCATTGACCAGGTCCTGCCGTGTAGTTCTGGGCTGATCCCTCACCTTCCTCATGATCATTGATGCCCCACGAGGTGAGATCTTGCATGGTGCCCCAGACCAAGGGAGATTGACCGTCATCTTGAACTTCTTCAATTTTCTAATAATTGCGCCAACAGTTGTTGCCTTCTCACCAAGCTGCTTGCCTATTGTCCTGTAGCCCATCCCAGCCTTGTGCAGGTCTACAATTTTATCCCTGATGTCCTTACACAGCTGTTTGATTGAGTGTGTGGAGTCCGTTTGATTGAGTGTGTGGACAGGTGTCTTTTATACAGGTAACGAGTTCAAACAGGTGCAGTTAATACAGGTAATGAGTGGAGAACAGGAGGGCTTCTTAAAGAAAAACTAACAGGTCTGTGAGAGACGGAATTCTTACTGGCTGGTAGGTGATCAAATACTTATGTCATGCAATAAAATGCAAATTAATTATTTAAAAATCATACAATGTGATTTTCTGGATTTTTGTTTTAGATTCCGTCTCTCACAGTTGAAGTGTACCTATGATAAAAATTACAGACCTCTACATGCTTTGTAAGTAGGAAAACCTGCAAAATCGGCAGTGTATCAAATACTTGTTCTCCCCACTGTAGCTTATCCAATATAATTGGAGAATCCAAAGGGTTCCGGTGGTCTTTAGTAGCTCAAGTTTAGTAAATTATCATATATATATACATATTCTGTTCTTGGTTCTTTGTTTTATGGCCGAAAAGGTTGGAGAAGTGTTTTGCCCATACATCTCCATTTTGGATAGGTAGCTCTTCATGTTGTTGTTTGTTTAGTGTTTTCCAGTTTTCCCAGAAGTGATTTGATTCTATGGGTTCTTCAATCACATTGAGCTGGTTTCTGACATGCTGTTCCTTCTTTTTTCTTAGTGTATTTCTGTACTGTTTTAGTGTTTCCTCATAGTGAAGGAACTACCCATGGAGCCAAAAGAACAGAACTTCTCAGTTGCTGTGTCAGAAGAGCAGGATTCAGATGTACAGTGGCACTTTGGAATTACCTGGATTTCTGCATAAATAGGCCATAAAATGTGATCTGATATTTATCTAAGTCACATACTGTGTTTGTCTATTTTTGTGAATTTTTTTTTTAAATGCAGAAATCCAGGTAATTCCAAAGGGTTCACATACTTTTTCATGCCACTGTACATATACTTTATAGTACCTAAACTATAGGATATAGATAAACTAATTATACAATACAACATGAATCTGTCTCTCTCCTTCTCACAGGGAAATGATGTCACAGAGGAACACTGCCCCTCCCCTTCCCTCAAGCAGGGTAAATGTGACCTCTCACCTATGACCTCTGACCCCTCTCTTGTGTACCCTCCTCGCTATCTGGCCATGCTGGAAAGGACAGAAGTAAGGGGCAGTCTAAGCACTAATACAATGTTACCCACTAATCCTAACTTAAAGCCTCACCCTAACTAACTCCTTACTAATTGGGCGGCAGGTAGCCTAGCGGTTAGAACATTGGGCCAGTAACCAGTAGCCCTACATCGGGGAACATTTTTGACAGACAAATGGTTGTTGAATTCGTTCATTATCAGTCCTGTGGTCTTCACCAAGTGAGTTCCTAGGTGAATATGATCATTAAAATTCTACTCTTTATGACAAAACACTACTAACTTTACCTTAATAGAGTGGCCTGTAAAACATGTTTTATTTATCTTTGTGTAGCACAAGATTAATGAATCACTAAATGTACATGCAAAAACACAAATATTAAAAACAATTCCAAAAAATCTACTTGCAGTAGAGCATGCTGGTAAAAAGTTAATTTGTCATCATAATTTAAACTTATTTAGTTAATGTGACTTCTCATTTAGTTTTGAGAAGTATTTGCCTTGGGGTTTACTCGCTCATCAATTCTTACAATATTTCCACTTTTGTCCTTTCTAACATGGCTTTTTAGTGACTGACTACCCCCGTTACAGCACCCTATACTGTAAACTACCATATAAAGCTTATTACTAGTGATATTAAGGGGTGCCATGCTAGATTCTCTCTACTGTAAATTATAATGTGGGCTAAAATACTAGTCATAGTTTATTTGGATAGTCCAGACTTTCCATCTGTAGACGCTCAAACAATGGTCATACTATCAACAAATTATCTGTTGATAAGCAACTGCTCGCTACGGTTAGGGTTAGCGTTAGAATAAGGGTTAGGGTTAGTAGATAGTTAGTTGAAATGTTACTGATAGTCTGTAGAGCATCTACAGATGGACTATCCAAATAAAGTGTTACAACACTGACCATCGGTGAAACCATCACTAACCATCATGTGCATTTGGCTCAGTTTGCTCTGTGTGTGTCTGTATGTCATTGGTTTGCCCATGCTTGTGTATGTATTTACCCGCTGTGCTCTGCATGCACTGCTTAGATTCCACACCCTAATATGCAATTGCGTGTACAGTATATGTGTGTGTGTCTCTCCTTCTCTCTCTTTGTGGGTATATGTTAGGAGTCATATTCCATCTCCTCTCCTCCTCAGCCTCCTCTCATACTTCTCATCCTCCTCATCCTCCTCCTCCTCTGCTTTCCCTCCTCCTCTATTTCTCCTCTCCAAAGTCAGATGCATTGGGCTTGAATCTCTAACCCTGCCTCTGTGTCCCCAGAGTTCGTGTGTGCGTGTGTGTGTGTGTTTGTCCAGAGTTTGAGTGTGTGTCAATGTGTGTTATTTATGAATGTGTGTTTAAATGCTTGTACGTCTGCACGTTTGTGTGTCTTTTGTGTGTGTTTGTTTGTGACATTAACTTAATCACGTGCAACTTCTTAATATGTATTTTTCTCGAGTCCAGTCGTAGTGGATGTGTGTGTGTGTGTGTGGAGTGGTGCCATTTGCTCTGGTCATTAAATAAACAAACAATGAATCAATTAGTCAATAAGGAAACCAAAGGAGTCCTGTCTCTATATGTGTTAATGTGTGTGTGATGTATGTTTGCCTGCGTGTGCGTCTGTCCGTGTGCATCCTTTGAGCCTGCTGAGCCAATCATCATCACCATCATCACATAATCTCACCCATGCCCTCTTTTACACACACACACACACACACACACACACACACACACACACACACACACACACACACACACACACACACACACACACACACACACACACACACACACACACACACAGACACACACACAAAGACACACACACACACACTCTAGCATAGTCATCTAAAATCTACTGACCCCCATCTACACACCCCCCCTCACTCCCCCCTGCTGTGCCTGGCTACTGTTGTTTGACCCTTGCAGGTGGGCGGAGCAGGTGTCCAGAGTTGGCCAATAACAATCACGCCCTCTGCGACACGCCCTGTTTGGGGGAGCTGGACAATGAGCAGGTTCCCGACAGGCGATTCGCCGGTGAGTGGCAACCTACTGAACATGGACCAATCAGAGCTTAGACTGGACATGGGGCGGGGGAGAGAGCGGGAGAGAGGGGGATGTCAGTGAAAGGAAATAAGAAGTGATTGAGGGATCATGTAGGAAAGGAGAAACAGTGGAACAGAAGTCAGGGTAGAGAGGGGAGAGACAATGAAGAGAGTAGAGAGAGAGGGAGACAGAGTTTGAAGTCAACTGTGGTCCCCATGTTTCTAGCTGAGATTTTAATTACTATAAATGGAGGAAGTGAAGAGGATTATTATGTAGTGGATTATGTACCCTATAAAATGTTGTTTCATCTCAAATGGCTCAGGAAATAGATTCAGGGACATTGAAGGAAGAAAATGAATGACCCAAAATAAATGAGTCTGTAATGAGTCCATCCATACCAAACACAAGACACTGTATCTTTCTCAGCAGTTAGAACAGAAGGCTTCCTTCTTCTAATCGTCCCCCCTTTTGCTGTCGGGGTTGTCGTTCGTTTTTCTCAGTAGTGGGTAGTTGTGCACTCTTCCTCCTCTCCCCCCAGCGAAAAGCTCCTGTGTGTATGTGTGTGTGTGTGTGTGTGTGTGTGTGTGAGAAAGTATGTGTCTTTACGTGTGTGTGTGTGTGTGTGAGCGTATCTGTGTGAGAGAGTATCTGTGTGAGAGTGTGGGTGTGTGAGAGCATGTGTGGGGTTGTTCTATCCGCTCCATCCCAGAGTTCCAAGTTCATGTTCAGTGTCTGCCAGCTCCGTGACGCTTTGCTTATCATCTGCGACTCATCCCTCCATCTCTCCCTCCCTCCCTCCATCCATCCATCTCTCCCTCTCCTTTGCTTCTCCCTCGTTTGCTAGATGGCCCATCTCTGCTGTGCTGAAGCAGGTTACAGTGAGGGAAGGGGAGTGAAAGGCTTTGTTTCTCTAGGTAAAAGAGCAAGAGAAAACCCAGTGCACAGAAGTTTGTCAAGATCCATGTGCTGGTTTATCAAGAACAACTAGGAACCAAAAACAGGTGTAGCACTCTAACACGGGTCCTGTTTCTGCTGTCACCAACTCTCAAACTACTAGCCTCTGTTTTCCGGCCTTTTTATTACAAAGCTCAGGCCGCAGAGTGAACGCAGAGATTTAGACATCTGGCTACTTGAGAGCAGTCCCTATTTTAACGGATGTCTGTTCAATCAATGAAGAGATCAGTTACCACGTCTTTAACTCTCAAAAACGTGTCTTAAAAGGAAGTCAATCTTTAAGGAATCTGTGTTAAAAAAAAACAACTAAATAATTGCAGACGAAGCCTTAGCTCCTCCCATTCCTGTAACTCCCAAAGTATTGCCCCCTCTGTCCCCTCACCTCGCTCCACCTCGGCCCCCTTGGTTACTCTTTGTGGTTGTCGTTAGATTAATTCTCTGTGCCGTAAATGTGTTCTATTCTCTCTCTGTTTCTCTCCTTTATCCGTCATTTAATATTGTCTGTCTCCTCTTCGATGTCCCTCCTCTCTCTCTCTCTTTGTCTCTCTCTCTCTTTCTTTCTTTTCTTTTTTCTTTCTGTTTCGGATGGACAGATGCGGACTCGTGCCCTGTGCACATTGAGGAATAGGCATGGCTATAGCTGTGGCTAGCTGGTAGGTTAGAGGGTGTTCACTAAACTAATTCCACAGATTCACACTATTGACTCCCTGTAGACTACACTACCTGTTATTAACCACTAGTAGTAGCATAGCATGACGTAGAGCAGTGACCTATTACCTTGGTCCTGGAGAGCCAAAAAGTGTGCAGAGTTTATATTAGTTTCAGCCCAGCACTCAATCACCTATCTTTGACTAATCCTCAAGAAGACCTTGATTAGTTAGATCAGGTGCAGTCAGTGTTGGGCTGGGACAAAACCCTGCATGTAGCACCGTAGCTTTTTCAGGGACAAATCCCAACTTAAGAAACACGTCCAGTAAAAGCATTTTGTGCACATTTCTGAAGTTGGGATCGGTCCCTTATTGAATGTGCATGCAACCCAGCAGGCCTCACTTTAACCCCCAAACTCTACGACCAGTTAGACTGGCCAGCCACAGACACTACCATTATCCCCCACTAGATGGAGATAGACCAGCGAGTACGGTCCTCAACACAAGGTCCTTGCATGTTGTTTTTATCACATCCTTTATTTTTCTCTCTCTCCGTCTCTTTTTCCCTTTTTCTTTCTTTATTTTCTTCCTTTGTCTATATCTTTTTTCTATGTTTCTCTCTTTTCTCTCTCTCTGTCTCTTTCTCTCTCTCTGTCTGCCTCTCTTTCTCTCTTTCTCTCTCTGTCTCCCTTTCTCTCTCGTACAGCCCATAGGCCAGTGTTGGAGCCCCTCCCCCACCGCGTCTCCACCAGTAATATCAACCTGGAGGAGCAGGGGCGGGAGACTAAGGACAGCCAGTCCCAAACACACATCACGCCGCTAACCCCTCATTTTGTAACACACACACGCGTCCAATTTCGACCTCATTGCTATAACAGCACATACTGATATTTTATCAATTTTACGCAACCTCATGATTACACAGTAGACCTTCCATGCTGCATCTCCTCACCTGATTAACTCATGCCCATGTCCTTCATCCATCCTGAGGCAGTGTCCTCACTCAAGCATCCTACACTTCTCTTCCCTCTGGACTAAAGAGGAGGAGCGTTTATCTCAGTTGCTAATTCTAACAGGGAAGTCTTGAAGAAGAGGATTTAACCAACCCCCCCCCCCCCCCCCAACGTGTCATAATGGTTTTCTTGTGTTTAGTGTCATTGGTTAGTCCTCTGGGATGCCTCCCCTTGCCTCTAACAACCAACCACTCAGGGGTCAGTGTACTCCGGTCCATGAACCAGTAATATCTGGCCGTGGTTTTGCATGCAGTGCTCTGTTGTCCCCAATCAGCCCTACTGTACTCAACAGTGATCTGCCCTCCCACAACTACCTGGTCTGAATGGGACTAGCCTTGTTATCTAAGAAAGCGGACTTGCTGTATGTGGTGGGGAATGGAGGATTTGATCCAAAATGTCAGATTTTCCCCCAAAATGCAGGACTTTATTTGCTCCAAAATGGTGGTAGATACTGAACTGTAAAGGAGACCGAGGTGAGAATGTACAATGGCGATGGAGGATGTGTAACTCTGAGAGAGGAATGTAATGATTTGTTTGGGGGTTATTAACTATGGAAGAATGACCTCTGAACTTTGAACTACCCCCTGTACCCCTTGCACACCTTTCCCAACACACTAGAAAAACACACGCTGTTCGATAGACAAACCTGAACCACCTTCTCCTCATTTTGTGAAAACCTTTATTTAGTTTAATTTATCTTGTTTTTAGTGTAAAGCTCTCCTGGTAATGTTGTCACATGTTCTGTGTTTTATTTGTTTAAACAAAAATGTGTTGTTTATTATGGGGATGATTATGTAAAATGAATAATGGTTTTGATGAATAAAGTAAAGTTTAAAAAAAATGGATGATGACACCAACACTGAATGCACTTCTAGCTGTTACCTAAGCAACACACTTTGCAGTACATGAGGCGATAGTAGAGTAAATAATGAAAGTCTAGGTCAGGCTCAACACCCACAGTAGTACACACCTCTGACCTTTCTGTATTGTCGTCATGTGACAATCTCAATTGCTTCCTCTCTCCTCTCCTTGTCAAGTATGCAATTGAGACATTCCCGTTGTCTCCAAATGACCCTCCATTCCCCATATTGTGCATTACTTTGACCCGAGTCCAATTCCCCTTTAAGTAAAGGTAGTAAGCCATATGGGGATTAGGGTGCCATATGAGACACACTATAGATGTCCTCTTCCTTAACTACAGAATGGCAACAGCTCTCAGTTAGCTAGTGTTCACACACTGTCAGCTCATACACCCCTACCTGTATCTCTCTCACCTACAGTAATGGACCAAAAACTAAAGTCCTTTACCATTTCTTGTTTACATCCAGTGAATGAGACAACTGAGAGAAAAGAAGATGAGGAAATTGGGTCCCAGCTATAGGCTGGGACCTTTGATCTATGTGTAAATGTGTCATTTGTATACATCAGATTACTTCTTAGCATAGTGTCAGTGTCTGACTGGATCAACAAGGGGCTGTGACTCCAGAGAAAACATGTGATGTGTCCAAAATGTAACCCTGCTCCCTATATAGTGCCCTGAGATTGATTTGTGAAGGGAGCAATGTCTCATGCCCTGAGATTGTGAATGAGCTTGGTCAGGGTTCAAGAACAGAACAGAAAAGACATGCTTACATTCCGGAATGCAGTCTTATATGGTGGCGACAGAATGTTGACTGGTCATTTCTCCACATGGTTCTAATACTCTTTTCACACACAAAACTCTCTTCAGTGGAACCAGAGGTACTATCTGTTTCATGGGAAACGTACAACTTAAAATTAATGCTATATGTCATCTTTCTTCCCACAGTGCGTTTGTGTGTGTCAGTGTGTGCGTGCGCGTGTATGCGTGTTTGTGTGTCAGTGTGTGTGTGTGTGTGTGTGTGTGTGTCTGCAGCAGGCTCCTGTGGCTCCTGCCACAGAGACCAGGGCTGAGTGGGTCATTGGTAATTCTGTAGCAGGTTGTTAACATGCTTTTAAATGATCAAGCCTCCTGTGTAATCACATTCTACCCTCTGTGGATGAATTCAGTGTGTGTGTGTGTGTGTGTGTGTGTGTGTGTGTGTGTGTGTGTGCACATGTACGTTCATTAAACATTAGAGCGATGATTTACTACATTAATATCCCCTCAACAAAGACACGCACAGACACTGGCACACTGTTGACCGGTTGTTGACTGAACAGATGGTTTAGAGGGGGCTTTTGCCATGGGAGTCGTTTCATTACTGTAAGGCCTAGATTCAATCAGTTCAGCGATAACCAACAACTTCATAGCATATCATTTATTTTGTTTGGGTGGTGTCAGAGGTGTAACTGCGTTGGAACTGTCAAATCCACAAGCGGCTGCTGACGTTATACCTATCGCAGACATTGCCATTGGAAGCCTCGTTAGTTAGGAGAATATTCTATGTGTTAGCAAAAACCTCCTGAGAACCTATTTAGTATGTTTTGGCATTGGAGTTAGGAGAACATTCAATAATAGTGTTCTAGACACGTTTCATGGGACTTTGCAAGAACATTCATGTTCCAGTTTTCTGAGGGTTAAGAGAATACAACAAATATACACAGAACATGGTTACCATGTTCTCAGAATAAAGATATTAATGTTCTAGACACCTATCATTGGACATTGCAAGAACATTCCAACCTGGACTCGAGGGTTAGACGTAACATAGTAAATGTACAGTAGATCCGTGATACTCCAATAAGTATTATAAGTTACGCTTCGTATGGTTTGTATTAATTTGTGGATATCCATAATCTATTTTGTATGATATGTTACGAATTACAATTTGTTGTTGCTAATGTTAGCTAAGTGGCTAAAGCTAACATTAGCTAGGTGGCTAACGTTCAATAATAATCACTGTATAAGTAAACATGCACAATGAAATCATGCACAGTACCAGTCAAAAGTTTGGACACATCTACTCATTCCAGGGCTTTTCTTTATTTGTACTATTTTCTACATTTTTACAATTTTCGACATTTGGAAACTCTGAAATAACACATATGGAATCATATGTGTTTAAAAAGAAGTGTTAAACAAATCAAAATACACTACCGTTCAAAAGTTTGGGGTCACTTAGAAATTTCCTTGTTTTCCATGAAAACATACATGAAATGAGTTGCAAAATGAATAGGAAATATAGTCAAGACGTTGACAAGGTTATAAATAATTATTTTTAATTAAAATAATAATTGTGTCCTTCAAACTTTGCTTTCGTCAAAGAATCCTCCATTTGCAGAAATTACAGCCTTGCAGACCTTTGGCATTCTAGTTGTCAATTTGTTGAGGTAATCTGAAGAGATTTCACCCTGTGCTTCCTGAAGCACCTCCCACAAGTTGGATTGGCTTGATGGACACTTCTTATGTACCTTACGGTCAAGCTGCTCCCACAACAGCTCAATAGGGTTGAGATCCGGTGACTGTGCTGGCCACTCCATTATAGACAGAATACCAGCTGACTGCTTCTTCCCTAAATAGATCTTGCATAGTTTGGAGCTGTGCTTTGGGTCATTGTCCTGTTGTAGGAGGGAATTGGTTACAATTAAGCACTGTCCAAATGTTATGGCATGGCATTGCAAAATGTAGTGATAGCCATCCTTCTTCAAGATCCCTTTTACCCTGTACAAATCTCCTACTTTACGACCACCAAAGCATCAGACCATCACATTGCCTCCACCATGCTTGACAAACGCCATCTGTCAAGCATGGTGGAGGCAATGTGATGGTCTGATGCTTTGGTGGTCGTAAAGTGGGAGATTTGTATAGGGTAAAAGGAATCTTGAAGAAGTATGTCTCACAAATGTTCTTCTTTGTGATCCTAACACCTCAAACCTAGATTTGTCTGTCCATAACACTTTTTTCCAATCTTCCTCTGTCCAATGTCTGTGTTCTTTTGCCCATCTTAATCTTTAATTTTTATTGGGCTGTCTGAGATATGGCTTTTTCTATGCACCTCTGCCTAGGAGGCCAGCATCCCTGAGTCGCCTCTTGACTGTTGACGTTGAGACTGGTGTTTTGCGGGTGCTATTTAATGAAGCTGCCAGTTGAGGACTTGTGAGGCATCCGTTTCTCAAACTAGACACTCTAATGTACTTGTCCTCTTGCTCAGTTGTGCACCGGGGCCTCCCACTCATCTCTCCTCTTTCTATTCTGGTTTGCGCTGTTCTGTGAAGGGAGTAGTACACAGCGTTGTACAATTTCTCACATGGAATAGCCTTCATTTCTCAGAACAAGAATAGACTGACAAGTTTCAGAAAAAAGTTATTTGTTTCTGGCCATTTTGAGCCTGTAATCGAACCCACAAATTCTGATGCTCCAGATACTCAACTAGTCTAAAGAAGGCCAGTTTTATTGCTTCTTTAATCAGCACAACAGTTTTCAGCTATGCCAACATAATTGCAAAAGGGTTTTCTAATGATCAATTAGCCTTTAAAATAATACACTTGGATTAGCTAACATAACGTGCCATTGAAAAACAGGAGTGATGGTTGCTGATAATGGGCCTCTGTACGCCTATGTAGATATTCCATAAAAAATCAGCCGTTTCCAGCTACAATAGTCATTTACAACATTAACAATGTCTACACTGTATTTCTGATCAATTTTATGTTATTTTATCTTTTAAACGGTAGTGTATATTTTACACTTGAGATTCTTCAAAGTAGCCACCCTTTGCCTTGATGACAGCTTTGCACATCTTGGCATTCTCTCAATAAGCTTCATGAGGTAGTCACCTGGAATGCATTTCAATTAACAGGTGTGCCTTGTTAAAGACATGAAGGTCAGTCAGTCCGGAAAATTTCAAGAACTTTTCAAGTTTATTCAAGTGCAGTTGCAAAAACCATCAAGCGCTATGGTGAAACTGTCTCTCAAGAGGATCGCCACAGGAAAGGAAGAGCCAAAGAAACCACTACTAAAGGACACCAATAATAAGAAGAGACTTGCTTGGGCCAAGAAACAACGAGCAATGGACATTAGACCGTTGAAAATCTGTCCTTTGGAGTCCAAATTTGAGATTTTTGGTTCCAAACGCTGTGTCTTTGTGAAACTCAGAACCTCCACAATCACCTGACCTCAACCCAATTGAGATGGTTTGGGATAAGTTGGACCGCAGAGTGAAGGAAAAGCAGCCAACAAGTGCTCAGCATATGTGGGAACTCCTTCAGGAAAAGCATTCCTCATAAAGCTGGTTGAGAGAATGCCAAGAGTGTGCAAAGCTGTCATCAAGGCAAAGGGTGGCTACTTTGAAGAATCTAAAATCTAAAATATATTTTGATTTGATTTGTTTAACACTTTTGGTTATTACATGATTCCATATGTGTTATTTCATAGTTTTGATGTCTTCACTATTATTCTACAATCTAGAAAATAGTAAAAAAAACCTTGAATGAGTAGGTGTGTCCAAACTTTTGACTGGTACTGTATGTGAAATATGTCAATTTTAAATATTGTATGTTAAAAGCACTGTTTATGGGTGTCCCTAATCTTGCCAACAGACAAACTGCAACCAAGTGTATATGTTCATAAGGATAATAAGAAAATATGTAAAATAACTTGACTATGGGAAAGGTGGAACAATTTTTTTGCATGATAAAGTGAGTGAAATGCATCAGAAAGGTATTGAAAAGTTTGTCAAAACGTGTGTGTAGAAAGACATGTCTGGATTGTTTTCAATTGCGGTTTTGTCACAGTCCCTTCTAATGTGGCTTTCGGAGGAAGAAAACAGAAACCACTCTCTATTTGTCACAATCGCTAATAGCGTACATCGGAGGTTACTCACGAGAGGAGGTGGGCCTCGAGCAGAGGAGGAAGGCAAGATAACAGAAATTAACAAAATTATGCCAAGTTCATGAGACTCCGCTGATGATGTGAGGCCCCAGGCAATTGCCTCTGTGGACAAGGAGAGACTCCTTTCATACAAGCACAGTTTTGTTTCCACGTTTCTTCTCCTCGATTATCTGAGTAACACACACACACACACACACAATCTATGCCTCTGACAGTCTGATACTTCTATACACCATGTTAAGTGTATTCATGACTCTTCTTCATTATACCTCATAAGTCCATAATGCATCACATGGATGTGGATAACCAAACTGTTCTGTATAACTGACGGGAGCTGTATTTGTTCTGGATCACCTTCCATACTTTTCTTACCTGGGTTCAGAGATAGGTGACCCTACAGGTCATTTAGGATGTCAATACCTGCATGTATTATCAGTGTGTATTGTTCATCTCCAAGGACATCCTCCTGACAATCTACCACAGCATGATAACAACTCACCTGGACTACTGTGCTGAGGGGAGAACGACTTATAATAATGGTTGGGACGTAGCAAATGGAATGACATCAATCACATGGAAACCATGTATTTGATGTAGTTATCCCGCCTACTCCGCTCCAGTCATTACCACGAGCCCGTTCTCCACAATTAAGGTGCCACCAACCTCCAGTGACTGTGCCACAGTTTGGCGTCCCACCCTACATCAGTGCCATAAGACAGGCCTTAACCAGCAACAGCGTATTGTCAACAGGGCTGCTCATATCAAGACCGGGCATTCACGGAGGGAACACATATGGACAGAGGTTCTTCTGCTAAAAGCTGGAATCCAACCACTGACAGACAGGATCCATTACAGCACCCTAGTGACTGCTTTCAAGGCAACACAGCACAAACTGCCTGAATACGTCAGATTTGTTCAGCTGGGAGTCACCTGAGCAGCAGCTAAAGCGTATGACCAGTGGGACCCACACCTACTGGCACAACCATCAGATAAAAACATGACCTTAAAAGGCAGTCTGCAGTTTTTTGAAATATTGCTCTGGAACAAGCTGTACTTATCCACATCACAATTAGCCAGGATGTCCGCCTTCAAAAGAGTTGTACACATATCTAGATCAGTGGAGGCTGCTGAGGGGAGGATGGCTCATAATAATGATACCATTCCACATACTCCGCTCCAGCCATTACCACAAGCCCATCCTCCCCAATTAAGTTATAATAAACTGTGAGCTTTTAATGCCATTTTGCTGAACAACAATAAAGAAAGAACCTTCCTGTGTGTGTGTGTTTGTGTTTTTTCAGAGAGAGAAATCAGCTCAATGTAATTGAAGAATCCATAGACTTTAACCACTTCTGAGAAAATTGGAAAACACTAAACAAACAACAACACGAAGAGCTATCTATCCAAAACGGAGATGTATGGGTAAACCACTTCTCCAATCTTTTTGGCCCTATAACAAAGAACAAACAGCAAACACATGTACATGATCAAATACAAATCTTAGAATCAACTATTAAAGACTACCATAACCCACTGGATTCTCCAATTACCTAGAATGAACTACAGGACAAAATACAAACCCTCTAACCCAAAAAGGCCTGTGGTGTTGATGGTATCCTCAATTAAATGATCAAATATATAGACCACAAATTCCAATTGGCTATACTTAAACTCTTTAACATCATCCTTGGCTCTGGCATCTTCCCCAATATTTGGAACCAAGGACTGATCACCACAATCCACGAAAATGGAGACAAATTTGACTCCAACAACTTCCGTGGGATATGCGTCAACAGCAACCTTGGGAAAATCCTCTGCATTATCATTAACAGCAGACTTGTACATTTCCTCAGTGAAAACAATGTACTGAGCAAATGTCAAATTGGCATTTTACCAAATTACCGTACGACAGACCACGTATTCACCCTGCACACCCTAATTGACAAACAAACAAAGGCAAAGTCTTCTCATGCTTTGTTGATTTCAAAAAAGCTTTTGACTCAATTTGGCATGAGGGTCTGCTATACAAATTGATGGAAAGTGGTGTTGGGGGGAAAAACATATGACATAAAATCCATGTACACAAACAGCAAGTGTGCGGTTAAAATTGGCAAAAAAAACACATATTTCTTTCCACAGGGCCGTAGGTTGAGACAGGAATGCAGCTTAAGCCCCACCCTCTTCAACATATATATCAACGAATTGGCGAGGGCACTAGAACAGCCTGCAGCACCCGGCCTCACCCTACTAGAACCTGAAGTCAAATGTCTTCTGTTTGCTGATGATCTGGTTCTTCTGTCCCCAACCAAGGAGGGCCTACAGCAGCACCTAGATCTTCTGCACAGATTCTGTCAGACCTGGACCCTGACAGTAAATCTCAGTAAGACAACAGTAATGGTGTTCCAAAAAAGGTCCAGTTGCCAGGACCACAAATACAAATTCCATCTAGACACTGTTGCCCTAGAGCACACAAAAACCTATGCATACCTTGGCCTAAACATCAGCGCCACAGGTAACTTCCACAAAGCTGTGAATGATCTGAGAGACAAGGCAAGAAGGGCCTTCTATGCCATCAAAAGGAACATAAAATTCGACATAACAATTTGGATCTGGCTAAAAATACTTGAATCAGTTATAGAACCCATTTCCCTTTATGGTTGTAAGGTGTGGGGTCCGCTCACCAACCAAGAATTAACAAAATGTGAGAAACACCAAATTGAGACTTTGCATGCAGAGCTCTGCAAAAATATCCTCTGTGTACAATGTAAAACACCAAATAATGCATGCAGAACAGAATTAGGCCGATACATGCTAATCAAAATCTAGAAAAGAGCCGTTCAATTCTACAACCACCTAAAAGGAAGCATTTAGCAAACTTTCCATAACAAAGCCATCACCTACAGAGAGATGAACCTGGAGAAGAGTCCCTTAAGCAAGCTGGTCCTGGGGCTCTGTTCACAAACACAAACAGACACCACAGAGCCCCAAGACAGCAACACAATAAGAACCAACCAAATCATGAGAAAACAAAAAGATAACTACTTGACAGATTGGAAATTTTAAAAAAATGAAACGGCGCAAACTAGCATTCTATTTGGCCATAAACAGAGAGTATACAGTGGCAGAATACCTGACCACTGTGACTGACCCAAAATGAAGGAAATCTTTGACTATAAACAGACTCCGTGAGCATAGCCTTGCTATTGAGAAAGGCATGCTGTAGGCAGACCTGGCTGCCAAGAGAAGACAGGCTATGTGCACACTGCCAACACAATGTGGTGGAAACTGAGCTGCAATTCCTAACTTCCTGCCAAATGTATGACCATATTAGAGACACATACTTCCCTCAGATTAGACAGACCCACAAATAATTTGAAAACAAATCCAATTTGGATAAACTCACATATCTATTGGGTGAAATACCACAGTGTGCAATCACAGCAGCAAGATTTGTGACCTGTTGCCACAAGAAACCTATGCATACCTTGGCCTAAACATCAGCGCCACAGGTAACTTCCAGTGAAGAACAAACACCATTGTAAATTCAACCTATATATTTTTTTGTTTATTTCTTTTTCTTTTTGTACTTTAACTATTTGCACATCATCATAACACTTCATATAGACATAATATGACATTTGAAATGTCTTTATTATTTTGGAACCTTTGTGAGTGTAATGTTTACTGTACACTTTTTATTGTTTATTTTTCACCTTTGTTTATTATCTATATCACTTGACTTTGGCAATGTAAACATACAGTATGTTTCCCATGCCAATAAAGCCCTTAAATTGAATTGAAATTGAATTGAGAGAGACTTGCCAGTTGCTCCTCCAAGCTGTAGGTGGCGATAATGCTCTGAAATGTTGCGTCATTCCCCCACCGCCAACTGGACTTCGAGTTCAATCAATGACGTGGATTTTCATTGTGACAACTAACTGCAGCCTCACTAACGCCACACAAATGATATTTGCCAGCGATTTAATCGCACTGTACGAATATTTTGCCAACTGTCTTTAAAGTAGAGATTCTTGTAGTCTTTTTTTTGTCGGAATAGAAGGTCTGAGAAGCTTGAAAAAGGTTTTGATTTCTCAGTGAAACAAGTGAGTACGTTGACTTGCGTTGCCAAGAAAAGGTTACTTTGCTACTGTCACTTGGCTAGAAAGATAAGAAAGTGTAACTTTGTAACTAACTAGTCAGCTTAATTAAGAAGTGATTGCAACGCCAATAAAATAACATTGTAATAACGTAGTTTACGTTAACAAGCGTGTTGGCTAGATAGGCTTCAGCAGCTAGAACACCATAGTTACCTTGTCAGTTAGCTCTATTAGCTATGTTTTAAAGTTTCTGTTTTCAAAATAATTGTGTATTCTTCCCTAGCCCCCCACCCAAAACGCAGGATGAGTAAAAACAAGGTGTTAAATCTGAAGGACAAAATCGATGGCAACGAGATGGATCTGAGTCTCTGTAACCTCACTGAAGTTCCTGTTAAAGAACTGGTAGGCCCACAATGACACACACATTACCTTTATAAAGCCATATATTGTTGGACACAGTGGAGGCTGGTGGGAGGAGCTATAGGAGGACGGGCTCATTATAATGTAGGGATGCAAACTAGTCACCTTTATGCAAAATTTGCCGTTTTGAATCCAAAATAGGCAACCTACGTGATTTGTGTAGATCCGATGAGAAAAGTTTGGGATGGGGGAGCTTTGGATCACTACTGTCTGTCATAGTAGGTAAGCGAACGAGTGATGCACGTTTTGAGCAACAACTGTCTGTATCCAAGGCTCAGCCAATTGTTCACATAACAACAGAATGTAGCACGCGACTGAAGATAGAAGAGACAACCAACTTGCTAGTTACAGCATCAACGCGCGCTATGGAAAGTCAGCGGAGAGTAGAAAGGCAGTTTGCCAGTTACAGCAGCGTGTCCCCTGAACGACAACGAAGTGGTAGGCACCCGATTAGATAGGTACTTTATTGCTCCCCCGGGGGGGAAATTTCATTGTCAAGCAGCTACAACAAAACACAGGGCAGGTGCAAAATGCCACAACGAAAAGTACACAAAAGACAGATACACGGTACATGATACATAGAGCGGCAGTATGAAAAAGTATAGAAATACAAGATATCTGGAGTGCAAAAAAAAAAAAAAAAAAAAAAAAAGCTATAAAAGGACATTGCATAGTATGAGTGGTTGGCTGAATATGTACACTATACATTGGTGGATGTTGGATGGTTAACTATACTATACAGGTCGATGGCAGAGAAATACTTCAGTAGCTAAAAATGCGTATGATAAGAGCGAGGGTAATAATAGTTTACTTAATAGACAGACTGGGTAAATTAACAGGTAAGTGAAAATTTTGCATGGTTAAATTAGTTAAATTAGCTGTACAGTTAGGTATACAGTTATATTTACAGATAAGTGAATACTTGCATGTTTACACAAACTGTACAGGTAAATGACAGGAAGAGATACTTTAATAGCTAAATGTGTGTATGATATCATTTGGGGTAATAATAGTAATTCCCTTAAAATACAGTCCTTAGTGCGCAGGGTTTAATTACAGACAACTGCACGTATTGCACATTCGATATACTAAAAGCAATGAGAAAAGGTGCAACTGGCAGGATACTAATATGCATTCCTGAGTGAATGCCTACGTCCAATAATTACTTACAATATTGCATGTGATATAATATAACAACTGTACATGAGTATGTATATACAGACCTGTATGAATAAATAGGTCCTGAGTGGATGAGTGCTGACGGACCAGAGTTACTCACGGATGGATGCATAATTGTTAAACTAGGTCCTAGCACCCCAACAGTTCCAGATCTATGTTGCCGACGGCACGGCACCCCGGTGAGGCATTATATAGTCTCATAGACAACAAGTGAGAAGGTGATTAAGCGTACTTCATGAGCTGTAACCAAAAAACAACTGCCATTTGGAAAGTTTGAGGTGAGGGAGCAAGTGTGGTGGAACAAGAATTGTTAGCATTAAGTATCTTGCTAGCTGGATCGAATTCTACATTAGCTACTTAACTCGCTAACTAACTAACTATGAACTAATGTTTTCCCCTCTACAGTATGTGGTTAATTTTCAGAATGAGAATGGTTAGGTGAAAATGAGGCATTGCTTGTTAAACAAGTGTATTCAGGGATGAAGTGTAGCTGGAGCTTGGCCTGGTTTAAGCAGGATGCCACTATAGAGGTGAAAGGAATACCACACACTTTCCCTCTTTCTCACTTTTTCAATAAGGTGGATAAAAAGGGGTATGCCAGGTGTACTCTCTGCATGAAAGAGATCAATTATGCCAACAAAGGGTTGCATGTTCTGCTGCTGGCACATTGTAGAACAGATGTCCACAGGCAGAAAGTGTACAATGTAATAATGTGCAGTGTAGCCCAAAGCTATTGCTTTTGTTGTGTTGAACTTGACATACAGTTGTGTGTGTGTGTGAGTGAGTGAGTGAGGGGGGATTATTTTAGTTTTTACTCAGTGAATGTTATTTTTGCACACATACCTTTTTCACTTGATCGATACCTACAATAGTGGCCACTATAATCGTAGCCACTATAATATTGAAAAAATAGAATGCTTGTTTGTTTCATTCTATGTCTACTTTAAGATGTTTTACTTTCTGTGTGAATTATTGTGAATATATGGAAATTAATGGAAATATATGCAAATTATTATTTACCATATCATATGGAGACAGAAACATAAACATTTTACCTTATCATAAGTAGACATAATTGCAAAAGATTTACATTTTACAGAAAATGTAAAGTTTTACATTTTACAGAAAAACATTCTGTAAAATGATAGTCTAGAAACTAAAGCTTTGGTTGTCATCCTCTCAGGCTTGCATGTCTCCTCCCTGGACCTTCTCAATGTCCACCTCATCTTCACTGTCACTTTCCAACCTTGTTGAGGATGGGTCTTTGTCAGACTCAAAAAGACTCAAATTTGCCCGGATGGCCACCAATTTTTCAACCCTTGTATTGGTCAGCCTGTTGCGTGCTTTGGTATGTGTGTTCCCAAACAAGGACCAGTTGCGCTCTGAGGCGGCTGATGTTGGTGGGATTTGGAGGATGATGGAGGCAACGGGAAAGAACCTCAGATCCACAAAGTCCCTTCTACCAGGTGGCTTCCAAGTGGCGCAGTGTTTGGCCGGTGTCGTCCGAGTTTGGCCCGTGTAGGCCTAGTTAAATACATTTTTACAAAATTATGAGATATGTTGGCACGACTGCCATATTGCATCTCCATCCTAAAGCCCTTGCTTGGAAGTGTACTTCGCCAGACTGCCAAGAACCTTGCCCTCATCCAGGCCAAGGTGGCGAGACACACACACACATAAGGGTAAGCATACTTGGGGTCCAACATGTACGCTGCAGTGTATATGGGCTTCAGGCAGAAGTCTTCACGCTTTTTAATGTATTTTAGAACTGCAGTTTCCTCTGCTTGGAGCAACAGTGAAGTGGGCAGGGCAGTACGGATTTCTTCTCTTACATCTGCAAGCAGAGTCTGAACATCAGACAGGATGGCATTGTCTCCCTCAATTCGTCCAATGGCTACTACTATAGGTTTCAGGAGTTTCAGGCTGCTTACCACTCTCTCCCAAAATACATCATCCAGGATGATCCTCTTGATGGGGCTGTCCATATCGGCAGACTGTGATATGGCCATTTCTTGGAGAGACTCCTTCCCTTCCAGGAGACTGTCAAACATGATGACAACACAACCCCAACAGGTGTTGCTGGGCAGCTTCAATGTAGTGCTCTTATTCTTCTCACTTTGCTTGGTTAGGTAGATTGTTGCTATAACTTGATGACCCTTCACATACCTAACCATTTCCTTGGCTCTCCTGTAGAGTGTATTCATTGTTTTCAGTGCCGTGATGTCCTTGAGGAGCAGATTAAATGCATGAGCAGCACAGCCAATGGGTGTAATGTGAGGATAGGACTCCTCCACTTTAGACCAAGCAGCCTTTATGTTCGCAGCATTGTCTGTCACTAGTGCAAATACCTTCTGTGGTCCAAGGTCATTGATGACTGCCTTCAGCTCATCTGCAATGTAGAGACCGGTGTGTCTGTTGTCCCTTGTCTGTGCTCTTGTAGAATACCGGTTGAGGGGTGGAGATGATGTAGTTAATTATTCCTTGCCCACGAACATTTGACCACCCATCAGAGATGATTGCAATACAGTCTGCTTTCTCTACGATTTGCTTGACCTTCACTTGAATTCTGTTTAACTCTGCATCCAGCAAATGAGTAGATAAAGCATGTCTGGTTGGAGGGGTGTATGCTGGGCGAAGAACATTCAGAGGTGAACCAGTTGCATACACAGCTCGAGCAAGACATTCATCAGCATTTCTCTGACTACGTTCCTCCATTGAGTCAAAAAAACTTCTGATTCCAGGAGGACCATGAGTTGATGCTATCGATAAGGTGTCTCATCATTTTCACCTCGAATAGAAGTAGAGGGACTTTTGTCAGATGTTGCTTGTTGTGAGTGCTGAGGGAACTTTATGCACTTGGCCAGATGATTCTGCATCTTTGTTGCATTCATCACATATGATTTGTCACAGTATTTGCAAATGTACACAGCTTTTCCTTCTACATTAGCTGCAGTGAAATGTCTCCACACATCAAATAGTGTCCGTGGCATTTTCCTGTAAGGATTAGAAAAAAATGAGTAAAAAAAACCAAAATACAATTCCATGTACAGATAAATAGTTAATCAGTTAGATTAAACAACTCCTTTTGTAAGATAAATGTTTTAAAATGAAACATGTATGGAAACAGGTGAATTAACACTCCTCAGTTAGCAGGCTCAAGCAAGCTAAAACCCACATGGTAGCAAAAACTGACCGGCAGAAATTGTTAAGTTAGAAATGATTTAAACACACTTTGCTGTCGTCTGCTATTTACTAGTTAACAAAAAATCACGTATGTCATATAAAATATATTCACCGCACGCAGTATTGTAATCAAAACTTACCAGAAAGAATGTAGTCCTTGGCTCAGACAGTGTAGTAGTATGGGCTCAATAGCATCTCATTAGTGTGCAAGATCTTGAGAATCAGCTGTACATGTGATGGAAGAATGCACTGTGCATGCAGAGGGTTGCAATTTCATTGAATTGGGGATAGTTTAACCAAAATATGCCACAAGACCTATAATTGCCTTATGTGTATCCCACAAAAAAGGATCACTGTTATAAGCTAACTTTTTTGATGAATTTAAGCAAAATTCCCAGGCTTAACTTCCCATGGAAAATGTCTGGAAAAATGTACCGGAGAGTTTCCGACCCTTTGCAACCCTAGTTCTATTATAAAGGCTGTCATGGCTAACTGCAATATTAATGTATAGTTTTTTTCTCTGGACTTAAGTGTCATTTGCAGTAAAGTCGGCAACAAATAACATTGGATTGCTTTCCTTGTGTAACCGTTGTGAAACGGCTAGCCAGTTAGCGGTGCGCGCTAGTAGCGTTTCAGTCTGTGACGTCACTCTCTCTGAGACCTTGAAGTAGTTGTTTCCTTTGCTCAGCAAGGGCCGCGGCTTTTGTGAATGGATGGGTAATGATGCTTCTTGGGTGACTGTTGTCTGTGTGCAGATGGTCCCTGGTTCAGGCCCAGGTAGGGGCTGGGAGAGTGACTGAAGCAACACTGGTAGACTTTCATTTTACAGCTGTTAGTTAGGTTCACATTAACCACGTTTTGTTTTACACACAGAGACCGATCATATTCTTGTTTGTTTAATTAGTTAAAACCTAGAAATTAGCATTTTAAAGCTGATATTTATTTTATTAATTTTTTTATCCCCCCTAGCAGTGATTATTTTTGCATGTTTCAGTGTCACCTTTTTGGGCCCTCACCAGTTTGCATCCCTGATAATGGCTGGAATAGAATATATGGAACGGAGTCAAACGTGGTTTCCATATGTTTGATGTGTTTGATACCGTTCCAGCCATTACAATGACCCTGTCGTCCTATAGCTCCTCCCACCAGCCGCCACTGAATAGTCATGTTGTCATACCCTTATGTGTGTGTTTTCAGGCTGCCTTCCCTAAAGTCACAGTCCTGGACCTGTCCTGCAACAATATCACCTCCCTGCCTGTGAGTAACCTTGAATGAACCTAGTCCCGAATGTGGCGATGCGTTCTGTTGTGTACAGCATAGCCACCCTCATTTACCTAGAACTAAAACCTAAACGTCCCTTGTCTGTCACAAATGTTGAATACAATTATATTTGAACTTACTGTGTCGATTGTCAGTGGGGTTGGTCCTTCAGCAGGTTTGACAAAATATCCACAGGAAAGTATTATTAAACCAACTTCAAAATGCTGGTCTGTGTGTGTGGCAATCAAGATGTGTTTGATCATGACCAAGGCACATGCACAAGATGGAAGTACATGCACACGATGTGCCAGGTGATAGAAATGTCAACTACAGTACCGACGCTCTACAAAGTCGGGTAAGTAATACTTTCCTTTGGATATTTCGTCAAAAAGTTCGACCAGCTTAGGACCAACCGCGCAGACAACCGGTAGAGTAAATTCAAATGTAATTTTATTCAACATTCTGGCTTGGAAGAAAACTTTTAAGTGTTTGCTGTGCTTTGTCAACCAAACAAAATACGCTAGACAAGGTTTGATCTTTTTGTCTGTAAAATTAATTATGAGAGAAATGGCAGTGGAAACGCCTTAAAAATGCAAAAATTGATATAATAATAAGATATTTGTGTGGTCCTACCTGTACGACTTGAGAAAGCATGCAGATTATTAGGCTACAGATTAAATATGTATTGATAAACTTCACAGGGTGGTCATACGTTTGTGGTCATACGCACATCATTAAAAACATAGGTGCTGAGGGTGTTAGCACATGTCAAGACCAAAGTGGGCACATTTGCAATTTAACGCAACAGTTTTTTGTGACAACTATTGGTAGAGTTGAAAATGCGATGGAAACACATTGAACTTTATATTTTTATTCGGTACATGAAAACTTACGTGTCACTACGTCATCACAGACTTTTTATTTTTTATCCACAAGTCAGTTTGGTGTAAACGCACCACTGTTGGGAAAATGCGCATATTTACTTTATACAGATTTTAGAATATTAACATGCCAATCTGTTGCCAATTGGATGGAAACTACAGTCTGATTTACTAGGCAAGAATGAACCCAGCCCCAAAGCCAAACACTTGTCACCACAACCTTCAGTGCAGTCAGTTGTGTTAGTGCTGGGCTGGAACTGAAGCCTGCTCACCCTGTTGCTCTCCTTTGAAGACAACTGGCTAATGTCGCTGACTAATGGAGGAGAGGCGTAGGGGTGTAGGGGGTAGAGGAGGAGAGGCGTAGAGGAGGAGAGGCGTAGGGGTAGAGGAGGAGAGGCGTAGGGGTAGAGGAGGAGAGGCGTAGGGGGTAGAGGAGGAGAGGCGTAGGGGGTAGAGGAGGAGAGGCGTAGGGGGTAGAGGAGGAGAGGCGTAGGGGGTAGAGGAGGAGAGGCGTAGGGGGTAGAGGAGGAGAGGCGTAGGGGGTAGAGGAGGAGAGGCGTAGGGGGTAGAGGAGGAGAGGCGTAGGGGGTAGAGGAGGAGAGGCGTAGGGGGTAGAGGAGGAGAGGCGTAGGGGGTAGAGGAGGAGAGGCGTAGGGGGTAGAGGAGGAGAGGCGTAGGGGTTAGAGGAGGAGAGGCGTAGGGGGTAGAGGAGGAGAGGCGTAGGGGTAGAGGAGGAGAGGCGTAGGGGGTAGAGGAGGAGAGGCGTAGGGGGTAGAGGAGGAGAGGCGTAGGGGTAGAGGAAGAGAGGCGTAGGGGTTAGAGGAGGAGAGGCGTAGGGGTTAGAGGAGGAGAGGCGTAGGGGGTAGAGGAAGAGAGGCGTAGGGGGTAGAGGAGGAGAGGCGTAGGGGGTAGAGGAGGAGAGGCGTAGGGGGTAGAGGAGGAGAGGCGTAGGGGGTAGAGGAGGAGAGGCGTAGGGGGTAGAGGAGGAGAGGCGTAGGGGGTAGAGGAGGAGAGGCGTAGGGGGTAGAGGAGGAGAGGCGTAGGGGGTAGAGGAGGAGAGGCGTAGGGGGTAGAGGAGGAGAGGCGTAGGGGTAGAGGAAGAGAGGCGTAGGGGTTAGAGGAGGAGAGGCGTAGGGGTTAGAGGAGGAGAGGCGTAGGGGGTAGAGGAGGAGAGGCGTAGGGGGTAGAGGAAGAGAGGCGTAGGGGTTAGAGGAGGAGAGGCGTAGGGGTTAGAGGAGGAGAGGCGTAGGGGGTAGAGGAGGAGAGGCGTAGGGGGTAGAGGAGGAGAGGCGTAGGGGGTAGAGGAGGAGAGGCGTAGAGGAGGAGAGGCGTAGGGGTTAGAGGAGGAGAGGCGTAGGGGTAGAGGAGGAGAGGCGTAGGGGGTAGAGGAGGAGAGGCGTAGGGGGTAGAGGAGGAGAGGCGTAGAGGAGGAGAGGCGTAGGGGTTAGAGGAGGAGAGGCGTAGGGGTAGAGGAGGAGAGGCGTAGGGGGTAGAGGAGGAGAGGCGTAGAGGAGGAGAGGCGTAGGGGTTAGAGGAGGAGAGGCGTAGGGGTAGAGGAGGAGAGGCGTAGGGGTAGAGGAGGAGAGGCGTAGGGGTAGAGGAGGAGAGGCGTAGGGGGTAGAGGAGGAGAGGCGTAGGGGGTAGAGGAGGAGAGGCGTAGGGGGTAGAGGAGGAGAGGCGTAGAGGAAGAGAGGCGTAGGGGTTAGAGGAGGAGAGGCGTAGGGGTTAGAGGAGGAGAGGCGTAGAGGAAGAGAGGCGTAGGGGTTAGAGGAGGAGAGGCGTAGGGGTTAGAGGAGGAGAGGCGTAGAGGAAGAGAGGCGTAGGGGTTAGAGGAGGAGAGGCGTAGGGGTTAGAGGAGGAGAGGCGTAGAGGAAGAGAGGCGTAGGGGTTAGAGGAGGAGAGGCGTAGGGGTTAGAGGAGGAGAGGCGTAGGGGTTAGAGGAGGAGAGGCGTAGGGGTTAGAGGAGGAGAGGCGTAGGGGTTAGAGGAGGAGAGGCGTAGGGGGTAGAGGAGGAGAGGCGTAGGGGGTAGAGGAGGAGAGGCGTAGAGGAAGAGAGGCGTAGGGGTTAGAGGAGGAGAGGCGTAGGGGGTAGAGGAGGAGAGGCGTAGGGGGTAGAGGAGGAGAGGCGTAGGGGTTAGAGGAGGAGAGGCGTAGGGGGTAGAGGAGGAGAGGCGTAGGGGGTAGTGGAGGAGAGGCGTAGGGGTTAGTGGAGGAGAGGCGTAGGGGTTAGAGGAGGAGAGGCGTAGGGGTTAGAGGAGGAGAGGCGTAGGGGGTAGTGGAGGAGAGGCGTAGGGGTTAGTGGAGGAGAGGCGTAGGGGGTAGAGGAGGAGAGGCGTAGGGGGTAGAGGAGGAGAGGCGTAGGGGGTAGAGGAGGAGAGGCGTAGGGGGTAGAGGAGGAGAGGCGTAGGGGGTAGAGGAGGAGAGGCGTAGGGGTTAGTGGAGGAGAGGCGTAGGGGTTAGTGGAGGAGAGGCGTAGGGGTTAGTGGAGGAGAGGCGTAGGGGTTAGTGGAGGAGAGGCGTAGGGGTTAGTGGAGGAGAGGCGTAGGGGGTAGCAGAAGTAGTGTTGAACTTACGCAGACATTCCACTATCTTCTGTCTGTGGATCATAGGCGCCACAGTGGAATATTGCAATAGGAGTGGAGAGAGATGATTATTACAGACTTTACATAACAGTGTTTGTGTGTCCAGCTGGAGTTCTGCAGCCTGAGTCACTTGGTCAAGGTGGACCTTAGTAAGAACCAGATTACCGTTCTACCTGACGATCTGGGTCGCCTTGGCAACCTTCAACACCTGGACCTGTACAACAACAAGCTGACCATTCTGCCTGTCAGCTTCTCACAGCTCAAGGTGGGTAACAAACACACACACACACACACACACACTAGGGCTGGGAATTGCCAGGGATCTCACGATACTTAACTGTGTCTAATCACTGAAGTTAACATGTTTTAAAGAGGGAGGCATGTTTCACCATTGGCACTCATGTTACAGAAAGACAGATAATGAAGCATATTTATATATCTGCCTGGGTGTAGTAGTTAGTTCCCATCATCACCAAGCAATTCTAGAGCAATAGTTATAGCAGGCAAACTACAGCACAATTTAAGGCCCATGTTCATTCTGCTGGAAATAAGTTGGATCAAGAAGTAGAGTGAGCTTATTCAAAGCAATTACCAGTCCCAACTAAGTGGGCTTAATGCGTGTATGTGGAAATGCTGCTGACTTGGCAAAATTAGTTGGTGATTACTAATATTTCTCACGTATTTAATAGAGGAAAAATATACCTTTCCCAAACATCAGTGTACAGACAGCCCAGAGAACCTGCTTATACAACCATTTGATTGTTGTAATGTCTCGAGCCAGAGGGGCATAGTGTTCCTATGTTCCGAAAAGCAATAAAAGCTTTAAATGGTGTGCTGGTATGAAAACCATATTCACCCCGCATACCTTAAGTCCCATTATAAACTGGGTGGTTCGAGCCCTGAATGCTGATTGGCTGACACCATGGTATATCAGACCGTATACCACGGGTATGACAAAACATTTATTTTTACTGCCTTAATTACATTGGTAACCAGTTTATAATGGTAATAAGGCACCTGGGGGGTTTGTGGTATATAGCCAATATACCACGGCTAAGGGCTGTATACAGGCACTCCCCGTTGCGTCGTACGTAAGAACAGCCCTTAGCCGTGGTATATTGGCCGTATACCACACCCCCTCGTGCCTTATTGCTTAATTATTCTCCTGCCATTTTCACCACTATTATTAATTAACATCATCATTAGTATAGTAATCTCTGCTTAATTCTATAATATATAGTCATATTTACTGATACTTAATTACTTTTTGGTGGACAAATTAGTAAAGCCCTGTGAATTAGCTGTAAATTAACTTTGAATCCGACCAACAGTATGAAAGATTGTAATCAACCAATCCATAGCGTTTTACAACAATCAGAAAATTCTATTGTTAGTTCATTACATCATACCTCCCTTTCATGTCCAAGACTATACAGTAAACTCTACAATAAGAATAAGCCAGCTATCTTTGAGCTGGGTAAATATAGTGAGCTCCAACACGACCACAGTGGCATATGGACGGCGGTTGAAGACAGAAAACAATTCACACAGTCTCAACAGGCTTTTTTTTTTTTTGTGTGTGTGTGTGTGTGTATATAGAACCTGAAGTGGCTGGATCTAAAGGACAACCCTCTGGAAATCAACCTGGCCAAGGCTGCAGGAGACTGTCTGGATGAGAAACAGTGTAAACAGTGTGCTGCCAGGGTAAGACTGGGAGGAGGAGGGAGAGATGGGGAGGTAGGCAGAGGGAAGCAGAGGAGATTCCGCAACTGTTGGGGGACAATGGAAGTTGATAATAAAGTGTATTAATTGTTAAAAGAAGCAGAGGGAGGTAGGAAGGAAAATATGGACTGAGAGAGGCAGGGAATAAAAGAGGTAGGAAAGGAAGTAGAGATGAAGAAATAAGAGAAAGGAAGGGAGAATGGGGGAGAAAGGAAGGAAATGTTGGGATAGACTAGAGAGTTGTTTGGTTCCAGCATGGTGCAATATCATTTCGACCACAATATGATTGTAGGTTCTCCAGCACATGAGGATCCTTCAGGACGAGGTGGACAAAGAGAGGGAGCGGCGCCTTCTAAAGGACAAAGGTGGGTACTACAATGCAGGTGCCAGTGGTCAGTCAACAGGCTCCACCTGTAAACCTGGGTCTAAAATGGCACCCAATTGCTTATGTAGTGCAGTACGTTTGAACAAAGCATAGAGCTCTGGTCAAAAGTAGTGCACTATGTATGGAATAGGCTGTCATTTCCTGCCCTAGTGGCTATGGGTTTGCTTGTGTTATTTCATTGTGTTTTAACATTGTTAGAAGGTTAAAGAAGGATTTTTAAGCCTTGAGAGAATTGAGACATTGATTGTGTATGTGTGCCATTCAGAGGATGAATGGGCCAGACAAAAGATTTGTGCCTTTGAACGGGGTATGGTAGTAGGTGCCAGGCGCACCAGTTTGAGTGTGTCAAGAACTGCAACGTTGCTGGGTTTTTCATGCTCAATAGTCCACCACCCAAAGGACATCCAGTCAACTTGACACAAGCATTGGAGTCAACATGGGCCAGCATCCCTGTGGAACACTTTTGACACCTTGTAGAGTCCATGCCCCGACGAATTGAGGCTGTTCTGCGGGCAAAAGGATGGTGTTCCTAATGTTTTGTACACTCGAGTACATCGAACATGATAGAAAGTGAACATCAGAGCTTACGAGTTTCAATCTCGTTACAGTTTGGTTTGGGGATATAAACTGATTATGGCACATTTGTAACGGTTAATCGGTCTTCTTTCGTCCATCCCTCCATCGCATTAGAACTGGAGAAGAAGAAAGAGACGAAGCAGAGAGAGCGGGAGGCGAAAGAGAGGGAGGCTCGTAAACGAGACAAGGCAGAGGAGAAGGAGAGGAAAAGGAAGGAGTACAACGCTCACATGGCTGCCTTGGCAATCCAGGAACAGAAGAATAAGAGAAAAGAGGAGAAGAAAAAGCGGAATGGACAGATAGCAGCAGGTATGCAGTGGGCGCGTTCCAGGTTGTCTTTAATGCAGTCGTGCAGCGCACGTGTTGACTATAACGCTCACGTCACTGACTCACATCTCTCTCTCCAGATAAGAAAGCAGCAGCTGAATCCGCACCAAAAGCCCTAAGACGTTCTCTTATTGGCCTGCTGTTCAAGTTCCTCCTGCTGCTGCTGCTGGGATTGGCTGGCGTCGTGGGGGTGTGTCAACTGACGGGGCTTAAGGAGGAGGCAGTCTGCGCGCCAATCAACGTTGCCGTGGATGATGGCCTATCCTGGGTCCGGGAACAGGAAGTAGATGTGCGGGTCAGAGAGCTGGTACAGGAAGTGGATATCAGAGCCAGAGAGCTGCTGCAGAAACTGTCCCCTCTGGTGCCGCAACTCCTGGAGCTGCTTGGAGTAGTACCCACGGCAACGGAACCAGTGGAAACGGTAGAAGCCTGAGGATCAACTGACGAGAAAGAAAGATGGACGATCAGCTTAAATTCCTATGGAATTGTCCTGTCCCGTCGCTCCTGGTTTCCCCTCTTTGTATGCGCTGTTTTTAACCAGTGGCTGTCTGCGTCAAAATTCACTAACACCCTAGTTCCCTACAGTATGTGCCTCTAGTCCAAAGTAGTGCACTATTAAAAAAGGAATAGGGTGTGATTGGAGACTTGCCCTGTGACACGTGCACACTCCCAAGTCGCTGTAGATCTGAAAGGTCTGGATTGGTGTACCGGCATTCAATTATGGAAATTCACTTGCCTAATAGAGGGCAAGAAGAAGGGACTGTATACTGCTTATACCTGTCTTATTCCTTTCAGATCTACACAGTTGCACAGGGCATAAAAGGTAGGGGTTGATTTGGGATTGGGCTATAGTGACAAGCCACATTTGTGCTGCATTAAAATCATGAGTCCAACTGCAAATCAGAGACCGGTAAAGGCCAGCATTTGAGCCAATCAGATCATATTATAAACAGTATGCATCTGTGTTTGGTTGGGGCTGTCAATATGGAGTAATCCTATGCATTTTACATCTGGGGTAAATTGGCTACACTTTTGTAATGCGTAATCTCTGCTCAAGGACTGTCAACATTAATAAATAGCTATAAGCTTGAGAATTGTCTTTGTAAAGTTTTTGCATAGAGATGTGTATGTGAGAATATGGTAACATGGCATGCCTCAATTGATGGAATCAATGGGAAGTCCATAAATATAATTGGGGGAAAAAACATCAACACTTTGGCAATTTTAATATCTACATAGTACATTTGTAGAGTTACAAAACACTGACAACCTTTCCGTAAAAAAAAAAAAAAGACGTAAGACATGATTGGAATAGGTAGATGACTACTGACTACATAAGCTCTACAATACATAATTTATTATTCAAGCAAAATACAAATTACTTTTGTCCCATTATATGGGTGAAAACTGTACTTCTATGAACAGTCCATATTTCTGACAGGGCGTTATCACCATCAGAAAATCTACTGTGCGGTGTGGAGTCTAGATAGGAAGCGTGAATAGAGTTCAGGGAATCCTTTGTAGACCCACTGAGTAGCCATGAACTAGTATTAGGGTTAATAAATTTGAGGCCTGGAGTTTTCCCCGGCCATTTATAAACACAGTAGAGTTCCGTTCAACGGTAGCCTATAGCAGCCACAGGCCATGGGGTCCTTGCCCAATTAAACTCTCCATTCTAGGTATTCGACGTACCCAGAATGCCATGCTCTGACAGGAGGAAGTTGCCCGTAAAGGCTGATCTAGGGTCAGTCTTACATTCCCTCCCTTATGGTTAATATTGGGGGAGGGGTGCTGATCCTATATCTGTGCCTAAGCGCAACTTCTACCAAAGCCCAATTCTGTTTCTCCCCGAAGTGTGCCCCCGTACACTGCCCCTCCCCCTATGGATTTAAAAGGAATGGACAGATGTTAAGTCCCTCTAGTCTAGCCCATGATTACACCCATCCAATGCTTTCTAAATGCATGAGGGGGGAGTGAATGAATGCACACTTCAGGAAGGATGAGGTTAGCAGCAGTGGTTCACAGGGCGGCGTGTGACGTCACTTCATGCCGGCTGTCCCGGTCCTTCCCGTACTCTCTCTCCTGCATGAAAGCCATGTCCCCCAGCAGCCGGGTCCGCACCGCCTGGTCCACCGTCATGCCCAGGGTCACCTCCCTGAACACCTCGCTCACTGAAAGCTGCAGGGAGCAGAATTCAAGGCTTAGGAGTAAAAGGCTAGGGGTTAGGGTGAATATACAACTACAAGAAATTAGGTATTCTGACTGCATATATAATAAATACACTTGAACAATCAGTGTTCAATGTTGCCTTTGAGTTGTGGAAACTGAACTGAAATACAGAGCTAGAATTATCCCTCTTAAAATAACTAAAGTAAGGATGACCAACATGTTGCAGTCGTTTATAAAAGGTTTCCCCTAGTAAGGGATGTGATTACCACCACATATAAAACCCTGCTTACCTCGTGGAAGTGGAACCTTTTGAACATGGCGATGCTGACTTTGTTGTCCAGACCGATCTTCGCCTCAAACTTCCGGATCCCCAGTTTGGTCACCCCTGACAACAGAACACAGCACAGCCATTACTATGGCAGCACGATCACAGTGTTCTAAAACCCTGATTCAAAATTCCCAACATTTTAAAATTTCAATATTAATCTAAATTTCTGTCAAAGTGAGATATCTCTGTACGTACCGTAGCAGATCATCATCCGTGTGACCTCTTTCCCCAGGCCTTTGCCTCTGTAATTGGGCTCTACAGAGGACATGCAAAAGCCGTGTGACTGATAGAAAACCAGCTGTGTCTGACCAATGACATTAATTGACCAACTGAGTACCAACAAGGAGTGAGTGGAATTGTGCACCCTTGTTGTAGTATGTTTATTACACATTTATTATAGGTGTCTATGACCTGCGATCATGATCTCCAGCTCGGCGAGGGAGGAGTCACTGGGGTCAGTCAGGAAGATGTTGACATCTCCCACCATGCACTGCTCTTCCTGTACGGCAGGGTCCCCCCACCGTTGTTTATCCAGGATGATGAAGGTGCACTCTAGAAAACAGAGTTTGGGAATCAAAACAGAAAGACAAGAAACTAAATAAATATATTTTTAAATCCCCTTTATTGGGTCAAGACCCTACATTACATGAAACATTCATGAGAGAGACCACGATGAGGATGTTAAAGTGTAGAGACCATCCTAAAGAGCCCCTTAAAACACCACAGCGTGTGTGTGTATGTATGTATACATGACGAAGGCTCACTGTCATCATCCTCCCTCCAGCTCCTCTGCATGTCATACTCCTGCTCCAGAGTCAGCGGCTCAGATGCAGTCAGCTGCTGCAGCTCAGGACAGCCCATCCACTGGTGGTACCTGTCATGGAGAGGTAGATAGATACATGCGCAGGTCACAGATGCAGAAAGGGACAGGTAGATACAGATCGGTACAGATGTGGTCAGCTCAGGAGAGCTGATCCATGGGTAGTACCTGCAACCACACAGGCAGGGGACAGGTGAGAACAGGTAGATAAAAGGTAAATGGTCAAAAACCGATGCAGGTACACTGTGGGCCAAAAGTTTGGAATATTACTAATTCAAGGGTTTTTCTATATTTGCACTATTTTTTACATTGTAGAATAAAAGTGAAGACATCAAAACTATGACATGACACATATGGAATAATGTAGTAACCAAAAAAAGTGTTAAACAAATCAAAATATATGTTAATATTTGAGATTCTTCAAAGTAGCCACCCTTTGCCTTGATGACAGCTTTGCACACTCTTGGCATTCTCTCAACCAGCTTCATGAGGACCGCCACAGGAATGGAAGACCCAGAAATACCTCTGCTGCAGAGGATAAGTTCATTAGAGTTACCAGCCTCAGATTGCAGCCCAAATAAATGCTTCAGAGTTCAAGTAACAGACACATCTCAACATCAACTGTTCAGAGGAGAATGTGCGAATCAGGCCTTCATGGTCTAATTGCTGCAAAGAAACCACTACTAAAGGACACCAATAATAAAAAGAGACTTGCTTGGGCCAAGAAACACGAGCAATGAACATTAGACCTGTCTCAATTTGTCCTTTGGTCTGGAGTCCAAATTTGAGATTTTTGGTTCCAGCCTCAACCAAATTGAGATGGTTTGGGATGAGTCGGACCGCAGTGAAGGAAAAGCAACCAACAAGTGCTCAGCATATGTGGGAACTCCTTCAAGACTGATGGAAAAGCATCCAGGTGAAGCTGGTTGAGAGAATGCCAAGAGTGTGCAAAGCTGTCATCAAGGCAAAGGGTGGCTACTTTAAAGAATCTAAAATCTAAAATATATTTTGATTTGTTTAATACTTTTTTGGTTACTACATGATTCCATATGTGTTACGTCATAGTTGATGTCTTCACTTTTATTCTACAATGTAGAAAATGACAAATAAATTAAAACCCTTGAATGAGTAATATTCCTAACTTTTGGCCCCTAGTGTAAATACTGTATAAGTGCAAGCCTGTACAATAAACTACTGCTAATTACTAGTCTGCAACAACAGAACGTAATCTGCAACAAAACAAACACACAGTGAATGCGTGATTTCACGACAAGAATAAGCAATTACAGCGGAACAATCAATGACAGTGAATTGATAGAATTCATATGTATTTCCTACCTGGGTACATGATCTGCGTTGTAAGGCACCAGTACGACGTTTTTCCCCTCCAGTAAGGTATCTTCGTTTATTCTCATGATGAGTTTTACCTGACTGACACGACAGGCGACACAAACATTAGCTAACGTTACTTATCTAGCTAGCTACCTATCCATATAGTTTGTCTGCTAGCTACTGATACTTGTATGTTATTTGCCGACAAAGCATTTATTTAGATTTTCTGTCGTTGGAACGGCTAACGTTAACTAACTAGCTATCAAGTGAAACAACTTCACAAGCTAGCTATTCATTCATGTCAGCAAATCTAGGCAGCTAGCTACTTAGCTAACTAAACGTAATCTCATTGGCATTTGTTAGATATGCAGGTGATGAGATCTTTCATGAGACTTTCCATTACTAAACCTGTGCCACATTGTCATGTTTTAGTAGCTAACGTTAGTTGTCAGTTTCTCTAACAGCCTACTTACCTCTGCAAAAATAGCTACTTCCTTATTCTTCTATGATATCATCCCGGTCCGCAAACAAACGTTTAAAGTGCATGCCGCCACCTACTGTTCTGGAGTGTGCAATCAGTCACGGCTGCAGTCCAAACTCAAAGTAGACAGCCCTCGGCCCTAAACCCTCAGCCCTTGAATGACGTTTTACATCGTCACATCCGAGTGTAAGGGACACTTAAGGTAGAGGTAACGTCCTTGGTGGAAATCTTGAAGTTGAGCTTAAAAACAACCAACCTAAAGCTATGAATGTACCTAGCAAGCTAACGTAGCTAGCTAGCACTCCTGTCAGGTAGCTAAGCTAGCTACAGTTACCCATAGCTGGCTAGCTCCACTTAAGACGCAATCAAACTGCATTCCGGTTTCAACAAGGGCTACATTCCAAACAAGTAAAAGACACCCTCTCCCCTCAGCTCTCAAATTAAGTGGACGTATCATGACGTATGATGAGTTGACACTTGCAGGGACAGGGAAGAATGAATGAATTTTAAATGGAACGCCCTTGTGCTTTATATGCGCTACAGTCAATTATGATTGCATTTCATATCTTGGCTAGAAGACAACGCATCTGCAGACATTGAATACTAGCCATCCGACAATATCAGGTAAATCAAAAATTATAAAGTATAAGTGTGATGTCAGGGAAAGTTGTATGCGCTAGCTAACGTTTCCAAAAGCTAACCAAACAAAAACATCATTACTTTTACGAGACGTGTTTGTGCCGTAAGTAAACAGATTTGTACACTCGCACATTCGATCACAAAAGAGGGCTGAGGTACTTGCTTTCCTTTGCTTGGCTAATTGTTTGGAGCAAGTCTAAGAAATGGTAGACCTGTTCTATGTGCACTATTTCTATGATTCCCGTAGTTAAGCTTCGGTTTTGTACACCAGCTTCAAACACCTGAAAATACAATATTTTTGCTTATGGAAAATATATTTCACAATGCTTTAGATGGTACTTCACCAGGGATGGGCAACTTTGATGGGGGTGGGGGCCAAAAAACCCAGATGTTTTAAAGTTTTTAATATAATAACTGATGATCAATAGGCACCACCCTGGTCGGTTATTCGACCCTGCTTACTACAAGTTTAGATAGCTGGCCACTAGACTAATTTGCCAATCTAAAAAGATTCAACTGACATGGGCTAATTGAGTGACTGCTGATACACAACCACATTTTGAAAATGCACCTTGTGTATTCTATTATTCTAACTCTCAACAGTAAGTTGAGTAACTAAAAAATAATTACAAGAGATCCTTGATGGAAACCTGCTCCAGAGCACTCAGGACCTCAGATTGGGCGAAGGTTCACTTTCCAACAGGACAACGCAGGAGTGGCATCGGGACAAGTCTCTGAATGTCCTTGAGTGGCCCAGCCAGAGCCCGAACTTGAACCCGATCTAAAATCTCTGGAGAGACATGAAAATAGCTGTGCAGCGACGCTCCCAATCAAACCTGACAGAGCTTGAGAGAATCTGCAGAGAAGAATGGAAGAAACTCCCCAAGTACAGGTGTGCCAAGCTTGTAGCGTCATACCCAAGAAGACTCGAGGCTGTAATCGCTGCCAAAGGAGCTTCAACAAAGTACTGAGTAAAGGGTCTGAATACTTATGTAAATGTAATATTTCCGTTTAATTGTTTTTAAAAAATAAATTAGCAAAAATGTCAATACTGTTTTGGTTTTGTCATTATGGGGTGTTGTGTGTAGATTGAGGGGGAAAAACTATTAATCAGTGTTAGAACAAGGCTGTAACGTAACAAAAAGTGGAAAAAGTAAAGGGATCTGAAAACTTTCCGAATGCACTATAGGCCCAAACAGTAACAAAGGGGAAAATGCGACATGCTGGGAGAAAGACCGTGGTTTAGTTTCCTCCAAAACATTGATAATTCACTAATAGAACCTCAATATGATTACTTATTGGAAGACGCATGGTCAAATTATGAAAAATGCATGGATAAAAGTGACAACCTATTTAAGAGTATCTGGACTGGGCAGATGGCATTTTGTCTTTCTACAGTGTATTCTCTCAACCAGCTTCACCTGTAATTCTTTTCAGCAGCACTTGTTAGAGGGGCTCAGTAAATGTGTTCTGGAATGTGTACAGATGAGTCAGTGTGCCAGAGATATGTTCGACACTACATATCACATACTCAACCAGATAAATACTCACATAACTTTCCACACTGGAGTGACTAAAACTATGTACTGTTAATGAATATTTTTGCAAGTACAAAACAAGAGGAACATTTGATTTACATTTGTGGATATTTCCCCTATTCATTGTAACATTATGTTGTCATTAGGAAATAAAACAACAAAAAAAAAAAATTGGGTTTGATTTAGAGTTCTTGTCTAATTGAAAATCCTAAAACACTGCATCTCAGTGCTAGAGGCGTCACTACAGACAACCTGGTTCGAATCCAGACTGTATCACAACCGGCCGTGATTGGGAGTCCCACAGGGCGGCGCACAATTGGCCCAGCGTTGTCTGAGTTTGGCCGGTGTAGGCCGTCATTGTAAATAAGAATTTGTTCTTAACTGTCTTGCCTAGTTTAAATAAAGGTGAAATAAAAAAAGTCTTATTTAACATACAGGTTTCTTTAACCCACCTGTGTTCTATATAATGTAGGCAGTGTCTAATATTGATCTATTTTGGTAAAAATCCCATGATTGTATTAGACGCTTTAATAAAATCAAATGTTGTATATTACAAACAAAGGTGGATGTTATAAAACAGGGAGACTATCCAAATCAACATTGAAATCCAAATGTCACTGCTCCATAGTTCACTGTGCTCCATAGTTCACTGAGTGTATCACAAAGTGTATTTCAAACCTGTTCCTGAGGATCCACATGGTGTGTTACACGTCTTATTCAATGGATCAGCCGTTCACAAGCCCTTGATTAGTTGAATGAAGTGTGTGTTAGTACTGAGCTGGAGAAGAAGCCTACACATCCTTTAGGTCCCCAGAGGCAGCATTGAAGACCAGTGATGAAGAACACAGATTTAGAACATCAGTCCAACTCTTCCACTACTGAGGTCACTGGTCAGATACACTACCGTTCAAAAGTTTGGGGTCACTTAGAAACGTCCTTTTTTTGTACATTAAAATAACATCAAATTGATCATAAATACAGTGTAGACATCGTTAATGTTGTAAATGAATATTGTAACTGGAAACGGCTGATTGTTAATGGAATATCAACATACAGAGGATATCTGCATACAGAGGCCCATTATCAGAAACCATCACTCCTGTGTTCCAATGGCAAGTTGTTAGCTAATCCAAGTTTATCATTTTAAAAGACTAATTGATCATTAGAAAACCCTTTTGCAAGTATGTTAGCACAGTTTAAAAATGTTGTGCTGATTAAAGAAGCAATAAAATTGGCCTTCTTTAGACTAGTTGAGTATCTGGAGCATCAGCATTTGTGGGTTCGATTACAGGCTCAAAATGGCCAGAAACAAAGAACTTTCTTCTGAAACTCGTCAGTCTATTCTTGTTCTGAGAAATGCAGGCTATTCCAATGCGAGAAATTGCCAAGAAACTGAAAATCTCGTACAACATTGTGTACTACTCCCTTCACAGAACAGCGCAAACTGGCTCTTACCAGAATAGAAAGAGGAGTGGGAGGCCCGGTGCACAACTGAGCAAGAGGGCAAGTACATTAGAGTGTCAAGTTTGAGAAACAGACGCCTCACAAGTCCTCAACTGGCAGCTTCATTAAATAGTAGTCGCAAAACACCAGTCTCAACGTCAACAGTGAAGAGGCGACTCCGGGATGCTGGCCTTCTAGGCAGAGTTGCCAAGAAAAAGCCACATCTCAGACTGGCCAATAAAAATAAAAGATTAAGATGGGTTGCTGATAATGGGCCTCTGTATGCCTATGTATATATTCCATAAAAAATCTACCGTTTCCAGCTACAATAGTAATTTACAACATGAACAATGTCTACACTATATTTCTGATCAATGTTATTTTAATGGACCAAAAATGTGCTTTTCTTTCAAAAACAAGGACATTTCGAAGTGACCCCAAACTGAACAGTAGTGTATATGACATCATAAAACGGGTCAAAGCGTGGAGTCCAGGGTCTGCTGGGGGTCTGATGATGTCATCACCAGGCAGAGACGCTTGGAGAGCTCAGGACCAAGCCGGCGAGTTGTGGAAGTCACTCCCTCCCCTCTGCGAATCAGGAGGTCCGATAGCAGTGAGAGTTTCTCACGCTCTGACTTGCACAGACTGTACGCCTGCCAACGACATCACAACCCAGAGAGCAGAAGTGAGATTCAGTGTGGGAAAAGCACATGCTGTGTGTATGTGTGTGTGTGTGTGTGTGTGTGTGTGTGTGTGTGTGTGTGTGTGGATGCAGTGTGTGTCTGTGCGTGTTTTTACCTGGTTGAGTAGCTGTGGAGAGGGGTAGGCAGCAAGGACAGCAGAGGCCATATCTGGACTGACTCTGTTCAGCTGCTGGATCTGTCTCTTCCAGACCTGCAACAGTCCTTTCCCAGCCCTGTCCACTTTCTGGCCCCCAGCCCACTCACTCTCCAGGTAGAATGAGAAGCCTGTCTTCTCCCTCTCTCGTCTGGAGAGAGACAGACACAGACACACACACACACAATATATGAGATGTTAGTCCCTTACAACTCTGCACAGCTGTATATTGAAATGACTTACTGATTGAGCGGTTCTATATTGAAATTACACAGTTGACCGTCTATCTGTCACAGCAGCTCACTTGAATGGGGCCTCGGCTACTGCTTTGGTTGCCATGGCAAGGTGGTCAGAGAACTCCTTCCAGGTGGACAAGAAATGCACCTGGACCCCCGTGTGCAGCTGCAGGTGCACCACAGCCTTATGGGATGGATGTTGGAGGACCAAGAGAGACTGATGTTAGAGGTACTTTGGAAAACTGTCGCATGACATGAAGCATTGTAGGTTTACTTTTACTCCATACAAGTGGACATAGGTGGTGTGCATGGGTGGCTGAGGGGTCCAAAAGTATGTGAGGATGGCTGAGGGGTGCTCCGTATTTTGCATTTTTCAAACACTTTAAAGAGCTTTTTTCCTGCAATCTAGAGCCAGACTCATTATGCTACTGTGTCTATTGTTTCTGCATATCTAAGCATACCTCTTGAGCCGTCTGTATCCTCCTGACTGGTGGTTCTTTTTTTAAATAAACTAAATATGCTTCTCTGCATCTCTACTAACATCTGGTAAAAGATTGAAAGGATTGGGAGTCTTACTAAGTACATTTAGTTATTGCATGCCAGCTAAAATACCCACATAAAAAAAAATACTAGTTTTGTATAGAATACTACAGTGCTTATTATAGAATTATGTAATAAACGTTAGTATACTGTAGAATACTATATACTGTAGTATACCTTGATCATGTGTACTACTTACTATAGAATGTTGTAGTATACTGTAGAACACTATAGTAAATACTAGAGTATACTACATACCACAAAAACAAAAATTAAAAAAATCTAAACAAGCCTGAGCCGTGCTTCGAACAGCAGCTCACACAGAGACAGCACATGGACACAACAGCAGCTGTACGTGTAAATCACGGGGGGAAACAAGCCAGGGGAAAAAAAGCCATATTACAACTTATGTTGTGATAACTGCGTTGTTTAGGCTTCTAACCTGTTAGAAATGCATTCATATGCCACGTGATATACACTGAGTGTACAAAACATTAATACTGAGTTGCACCCCTTTTGCCCTCAGAACAGCCTCAATCTGCCGGGGCATAGACTCTACAAGGTGTCGAAAGCGTTCCACAGGGATGCTGGCCCATGTTGACTCCAATGCTTCCCAAGTTGGCTGGATGTCCTTTGGGTGGTGGACCATTCTTGATACACACGGGAAATTGTTGAGCGTGAAAAACCCAGCAATTATGTAGTTCTTCACACTCAAACCAGTGCGCCTGGCACCTACTACAATACCCGTTCAAAGGCACGTAAATCTTTTGTCTTTTCCATTCATCCTCTGAATGGCACACACACAATCCATGTCTCAATTCTCTCAAGGCTTAAAAATCATTCTTTAACCTGTCTCCTCCCCTTCATCTACACTAGGGATGGGCAACCCATTTGAAGGCCCTCGGATCAATCCTCCCCCCTCCCTAAACGCAACATGTTTTTAAAACTTTTTTATTTAACCTTTATTTAACTAGGCAAGTCGGTTAAGAACAAATTCATATTTACAATGACTGTCTACACCTGCCAAACTCGGGCGACGCTGGGCCAATTGTGTGACACCCTATGATAAAGTCGAACCAGGTTGTCTGTAGTGACGCATCTAGCACTGAGATGCAGTGTCAGACCACTGCACCACTTGCAAGCCCCAAAAAGTTTATTTCTCTAAAATGTTAGTGAACATTTCTCCTTTGCCAAGATAATCCATCCACCTGACAGGTGTGGCATATCAAGAAGCTGATTAAACAGCATGATAATTACACAGGTGCACCTTGTGCTGGGGACAATAAAAAGCCACTCTAAAATGTGCAGTTTTGTCACACAACACAATGCCACAGATGTCTCAAGTTTTGAGTGAGCGTGCAATTGGCATGCTAACTGCAGGAATGTCCACGTTCTCTCAGCACATATCCAAACTGCAAGCTAAGGTTAAATCTACACCTGGTTTCCTCTATCGCTCCTCTTTCACCTCAGCTGTCAAACTAACCCTGATTCAGAAGACCATCCTACTCATGCTAGATTAGGGAGACGTAATTTATAGACCGGCAGGTAAGGGTGTTCCCGAGCGGCTCGATGTTCTTTACCATTCGGCCATAAGATTTGCCACCAATGCTCCTTACAGGACATATTACTGCACTCTACGTATACTCATCTCTGTATACCCGAAGCAAGACCCACTGGTTGATGCTTATTTATAAAACCCTCTTAGGCCTCACTCCCCCCTATACGAGAGTTTTATTTCAATCTCTTCATTCAAAGACTCAATCATGGGCACTCTTACTGACAGTTGTGGCTGCTTTGCGTGATGTCTTGTTGTCTCTACCGTCTTGCCCTTTGTGCTGTTGTCTGTGCCCAATAATGTTTGTACCATGTTTTGTGCTTGTACCATGTTGTGTTGCTGCCATGTTGTTGTCATGTTACGTTGCTACCATGCTGTGTTGTCATGTGTTGCTGCCTTGCTATGTTGTTGTCTTAGGTCTCTCTTTATGTAGTGTTCTGGTGTCTCTCTTGTCGTGATGGGTGTTTTGTCCTATATATTTATTTAATTTATTTATATTATTAATCCCAGCCCCCATCCCCGCAGCAGGCCTTTTGCCTTTTGGTAGGCCGTAAAATAGAAATGTGTTCTTAACTGACTTGCCTAGTTAAATAAATAAATATAAATTAAAATGTGTGCTGTCGTCTGTGCCTAACAATGTTTGTACCATGATGTGCTGCTGCCATGTGTTGCTACCATGTTGTTGTCATGTGTTGCTACCATGTTGTTGTCATGTGTTGGTACCATGCTGTATTGTCATGTGTTGCTACAATGCTGTAGTGTTGTGATGTCTCTCTTTATGTAGTGGTGTGGTGTCTATGTAGTGTTGTGATGTCTATGTAGTGTTGTGATGTCTATGTAGTGTTGTGGTGTCTATGTAGTGTTGTGGTGTCTCTATGTAGTGTTGTGATGTCTATGTAGTGTTGTGGTGTCTATGTAGTGTTGTGGTGTCTATGTAGTGTTGTGGTGTCTATGTAGTGTTGTGGTGTGGTGTCTCTCTTTATGTAGTGGTGTGGTGTATCTCTTTATGTAGTGGTGTGGTGTCTCTATGTAGTGGTGTGGTGTCTCTATGTAGTGGTGTGGTGTCTCTATGTAGTGGTGTGGTGTCTCTATGTAGTGGTGTGGTGTCTCTATGTAGTGGTGTGGTGTCTCTATGTAGTGGTGTGGTGTCTCTATGTAGTGTTGTGATGTCTCTCTTTATGTAGTGGTGTGATGTCTCTCTTTATGTAGTGTTGTGGTGTCTCTCTTTATGTAGTGGTGTGATGTATCTTTATGTAGTGTTGTGGTGTCTCTCTTTATGTAGTGGTGTGATGTATCTTTATGTAGTGTTGTGGTGTCTCTCTTTACATAGTGTTGTGGTGTCTCTCTTTATGTAGTGTTGTGGTGTCTCTCTTTATGTAGTGGTGTGATGTCTCTCTTTATGTAGTGTTGTGGTGTCTCTCTTTACATAGTGGTGTGATGTCTCTCTTTATGTAGTGTTGTGGTGTCTCTCTTTACATAGTGTTGTGGTGTCTCTCTTTATGTAGTGTTGTGGTGTCTTTATGTAGCGGTGTGGTGTCTATGTAGTGGTGTGGTGTCTCTATGTAGTGGTGTGGTGTCTCTCTATGTAGTGGTGTGGTGTCTCTATGTAGTGTTGTGGTGTCTCTATGTAGTGTTGTGGTGTCTCTATGTAGTGTTGTGGTGTCTCTCTTTATGTAGTGGTGTGATGTCTCTATGTAGTGGTGTCTCTCTTTATGTAGTGGTGTGGTGTTTCTCTTTATGTAGTGGTGTGGTGTCTCTCTTTATGTTGTGGTGTGATGTCTCTCATAAGTAACCTTGTCCGAGCCAGATTGGCCTATAGTTGAGTTGGTTTCAAAGACTAAAAACTTGCTCATTAAGTATTTGCAAAGACAATTCCAACCACTATATTATCAAATTACTGTAAATGACCTTGTAAATATGTTATCTACCAACTGATAATGATGACAACCCACCTCCTCCACCTCAACTCGAGACACCTTGGGCAGTGCATCACCTGCATCTTTCTTCCTCCTCTTTTTCACCGCCTCCTTTCCTGCTGCTTGCTCCTCCCACAGGACCGCATCACGGAACTTCTTCTGGCTCTGGGACTTCTGGGATCTGTAGGCAAAACAATGTTGTTGGGTTTTTTTGCAAAATGGAGGACTTGAATGGGACAAAGCTTGACGAAGTTTGATGTTTCTACAAGAAACACTCTTCATTCCTCCAAGTCACATTTACTTAAAATGCTAACACTTTATAATAATTTCTAGCAATAAACCATTTTATTATGAATGCTTAATTTTTAAAATAAATGATTAGAAATGCTTTATAATATATTATAAATACCTCCATATGGGGAGGTTGCATAGTACCTAATCCATACATAGATCACTACTTTTGACCAGAACCCTACATAGTGCACTTTACAGGGAATATGCTGCCATTTGGGACGCAGCCCACATCTCTCTCTCCAGCCCCCTCACCTGAAGTACTTTTCAAGGTCTATGACCACCAGACTGGGGGTCTTTTCAGGGTTGCGAGCCTGCAGACCCAGGGTCCAGGAGGTCAATGAGGGGCTACAGTCTGAACCTCCAGCCCTCTGCTCCTGGATAAAATACAGAGAGGGAGGGAGGTCAGAATCTGGTCACAGTGCATTGCCTAATAGTTGTAAATGTGCCCTGGATTTATGCAATTATTATCAGCACAAGTGTTGAGACGGCAAATGTTGTTTTTGCCAATATACCACAAACCCCAGAGGTGCCTTATTGCTATTATAAACTGGTTACCAACGTAATTAGAGCAGTAAAAATAAAAACTAATTCATACCCAGCATTCAGGGCTCGAACCACCCAGTTTATAATCAGCAATATGCTACAACAAAACATGCTAATATACGCTCCTGGGACATTGTTAATGGTGAGCCGATGTTAGCATCTTTTGTTGTAGCCTCTGTAAGCTTCTCACTCATCATTATTGATGATACATTCATGTTTTTTCTTAATCATGGCATTATCAGGACTAATTTAGAACTGTTGAGAAAAATGTTCTGTTCTTACTTCAATAGAAAATGGCACAAGACATTATTCACCATTCAATTATGGTAAAAACATAACCCACAACACGACCCCAAAAAAACTGCAAATGCATCCAAGGAGTTTGTAGAGTTACAAGCTTGATGTAGTCATTACCTGCAAGGAATATGGGACCGTAAACTTTTGACTACTTTCACACACTTTATTGAGCTCATTAATCTAGAGGTTCACATACTTTATCCCACATAGAAAGTGAATGTTGGATCAATTTGCTTAATAAGGAAATTAAAAAGTACAATTGTTTTTGTGATATTTGTTTAACCTCTACGGGATCGGTGTCCCTATACTGGGACAGTTGCTGCTCAATATGCGATATGTGTCAGGCTCTGGCCATAGAGAAGTCTATTTGCTTCTCTATGTAGCTATGGTCAGAGTCTGACAGTGTCTTTCTTTTCAGTTTCTGTGTGGGTTTTGGGTTGGATCCCCAATTAGAGGCAGCTGCACCGCATTGTCTCTAATTAGGGATTCTATATATGTTAGTCTGTCCTTCACTCTGGTGTGGGTCGTTGTCGATGTATTTCGCATGTCACGGTGAAAAGTAAGTGTTCCAGTTGTTCCGTTTGTTTGTTTTTGTGAACGTGACGTTGTTTCGTTAGTGTTTGTTTAGTGTTGTTAGTTCGTTCATTTTGTATTATTTTATACATAGTGTAATTAAATATTATGACGAACTACTATCCCTGCGCTGCGTCTTGGTCTGTCTCTGCACCCGATCGTGACAATATGTGACTAGAATGGTGTTGTAAACAACAACCAACTTTCCGGGACATAGACATGTCTTAAATGGGCAGAAGGCTTAAATTCTGTCCAATTTACAGTAGCTATTACAGAAGAAAAAAAAAGACCATGCTATTGTTTGAGGATAGTGCACAACAACAAAACACTTATCACGGCAACTGGTTTGGTACATTCACCTCTGAAGATAAATAATGTACTTACATTCAGTAATCTTGCTATGATTTGTCATCCTGAGGGACCCATAGATTAAATGTAGTGTAGTTTTGTTTGAAAAATCTATTTTTAAATTAAAATGTAGGATCTGGGTTCTACAGTTTGACCTATGGCTTCACACCCACCCCGTCATCTAGATGTGTGAAGGTGAGTGTATTTTCTGTAGGGAAGCTAATGATCCATCATGCATGACATTCCTGGCAGTGTGCAAACTTAATTTTTTTATTAACATAGTATTTTTGTATGTGGTCTATAGTTATGTACTTGAAAACCAATTTGGCACATTTGGGAAAACTCCTGGCAGACTTGATAAAACATATTGTGTAGTTATGTAATTCTTCACTGGATCAGTCTGAAACTTTGTACACACTGCTGTGGACAACATCTAAATTACATCGAGAATACTACTTCACTGAGTGGCCTTTCTCTTGCATTTCAAAGATGATGCAACAAAAACAATTATAGAAAGCGCGTGTTTTTTTGTTTGTATTATCTTTTACCATATCAAATTTTTTATATTCTCCACCATTATTTTCAAATTTCCACAAACTTCAAAGTTTTTCCTTTCAAATTATATCAAGAATATGCATATCCTTGCTTCAGGTCCTAAACTAGAGTAAAAAAAGGATCCGATCCTTAAACTCTAACTGTTTTAAAGTCACCATTGGCCTCATGTTGAAATCCCTGAGCGATTTCCTTCCTTTCCCGGCAACAGCGCTAGGAAGGACGCCTGTATCTTTTTAGTAACTAGGTGTATTGATACACCATCCAAAGTTGAATTAATAACTTCACCATGCTCAAAGGGATATTCAAACTCAGCTTTTTTTTTTTTACCCATATACCAATATGCGAGGCATTGGAAAACCTCCCTGGTCTTTGTGGTTTAATCTGTTTGAAATCTGTTTGACTGAAGGACCTAATCATTAAAAAAATCATGTTTATGTTATGCAACTTATTATGTGACTTGTTAAACACATTTTTATTCCTGAACTTATTTAGGCTTGCCATAACAAAGGGGTTGAATACATATTGACTCAAAACATTTCAGCGTTTCATTTTTTATTAATTTGTAAACATTTTGAAAAACATAATTCCACTTTATAGGGTATTGCGTGTAGGCCAGTGACAATAACATCTCAATGTAATCAATTATATATTCAGGCTGTAACACAACAAAATGTGGAAAAACATGTGAAAGCTATGATCCCTTATTGATGTCACCTGTTATATCCACCTCAAATCAGTGTAGCTGAAGGGGAGGAGACAGGTAAAACATTTTTTTAAAACCTTGAGACAATTGAGACATGGGTTGTGTATGTGTGCGACTCAGGATGAATGGGCAAGACAAAATATTTGAATTTGAACAGGGTATGGGTAGTAGGTGCCAGACGCACTGGTTTGAGTATGTCAAGAACTGCAATGCTGCTGGGTTTTTCACGCTAACAGTTTACTGTGTGTATCAAGAATATTCCACCACCCTAAGGACATTCAACTTGACACAACTGTGGGAAGCATTGGAGTAAACATGGACCAACATCCCTGTGGAACGCTTTACACCTTGTAAAGTCCATGCCCCAATGAATTTAGGCAGTTTGAGGGAAAAATGGGGTGCAACTCAATATTAGGAAGGTGTTCCTAATGTTTTCTACACTCAGTGTATGTACAGTGCATTCGGAAACTATCTACACACAATACACCATAATTACAAAGCGAAATCAAAAACAGACCCTTTGCTATGAGACTTGAAATTGAGTCCAGGTGCATCCTGTTTACATTGATCATCCTTGAGATGTTTCTAGAACTTGATTGGAGTCCACCTGTGGTAAATTTAATTGATAGGACATAATTTGGAAAGGCGACACCTGTCTATATAAGGTCCCACAGCTGACAGTGAATGTCAGAGCAAAAATCAAGCCATGAGGTCGAATGAATTGTTTGTAGAGCTCCGAGACCGGATCGTGTCGAGGCACAGATCTGGGGAAGGGTACCAAAACATTTCTGCAGCATTGAAGGTCCCCAAGAACACAGTGGCCTCCATCATTCTTAAATGGAATAAGTTTAGAACCACCAAGACTCTTCTTAGAGCTGTTCACCTGGCCAAACTGAGCAACCAGGGGAGAGGGGCCTTGGTCAGGGAGGTGACCAAGAACCCAATGGCCACTCTGACAGAGCTCCAAAGTTCATCTGTGGAGATGGGAGAACCTTCTAGAAGGACAACCATCTCTGTAGCCCTCCACCAATGTTTTTGCTTTGTCATTATGGGGTATTGTGTGTGGATTGATGAGGGAAACATTTTTTTTTAAGCCATTTTAGAAAAAGGCTGTAAGGTAACAAAATGTGGAAAAAGTCAACGGGTCTGAATACTTTTTCCGAATGTACTGTATAGATCTATGACCATCAACTGCTCTGCGGACACCACTCCCCAAATAGCACATTTCAGCTAGTCAGCAAAAACAAGAAGTGGGATGAAACCATAGCAACGCCCGACCCAGAGTGGTGTCACTCACCTGAGTGTAGCTGTGGATCAAGTTGATGAAGTCATCAACAGGTACTTGCATCACTGTGTGGGCCTCTGGGATACACATCACCTCACCTGTCTGAGAAGCAACAGAGATTAAGGGCTTGTTTGACATTGATCAACTGCATTGCAGTCAGCGACTGCCAAGTGACTAATCTACAAATCACCTGGCATAATAAATAACTACTCATTATTATTTGTACATCAGTCAGTCACAATTTACCCACAATGCATTACAGATTCAACAAGGCCACAAAAGGCTATGGGTTGTGTGTAGTGTTGTGAATGTTTAAACAAGGATCGGGATCCTTAACGTTAAGAAAAATCCCTAACCAAAAAACTGTTTTTTTGTTTTTCCCCCCACATAATTAAAATCCCAGTGCAGTTATCACAAAACATAATATTTTCTGTGTTATAGCCTAACTAGATAATAGATTCATTATTCTGTTGCAAACATTTCGGAACGGAAGCAAATGGAACGAAACGGGGAGGGACCTACCTGAATTTGTCCAATAGAAACTCTCATTTTAGTTGTAAACTGTTTGGACTAATGATTACAACCCTACTCTTTCGCTTCCTTAATGATGTGTGTCCAGTTTTAGGTCTGTTGCGTGTAGAATATCCAAACGTATTCATTGACGATAGACACTGCAAACCAAGAAATTGTGAGATACAGCATTCCATTTGGATAGATGGGCCTAGTGCACAAACTGCCTATACTGTGCCCCTCCCCTCTTTCTCCGTCCATCGCTAGCTTGCTATGAAAGATGAGTGTTTGTGTTCTCGGAAGTACAGCAACTAATCAGCCTCCTCCGTTTCAAAGATACTGAATCTTAGGAGTCGATTTGTAGCGAATCTTGACATCTAGAAATGGGAGTCAACACCAGGAGACGACGTGCAATTATTTTGGAGTGGACTCTCCACCACTACATCATCGTTGTTAACAGTTGGAAAAATGGTAGAGAAAGGCAACAGACAGCAGTGAAAGCTCCCAAGTGGCACAGCGGTCTAAGGCACTGCATGAGGCGTCACTATAGTCCCTGGTTCGAATCCAGGCTTTATCACATCCGGCCGTGATTGGGAGTACCATAGGGCGGCGCACAATTGGCCCAGCGTCATCCAGGTTAAGAATTTGGACTTGCCTAGTTAAATAAAGGTTCAATAAAATTAAATAAAAAAAGTCCTGTATGGCAATACTTTGAGAGTTAAATGAGAAGGAAATGCAAACTTTGCGAGGTGGAATTGAGGTACATGTACAATGCTTACTTTGGAAGGGACGCACCATGAGACAGATTATCGCAGCAGCACAGGTGCATTGTGAATTCACATGTCATTTTAATGGAAAACCGGTATATACTGTGTGTGTGTGTATATATATATATATATATATACACACACACACAGTATATACAAATATATATATACACACAGTATATACCGGTTTTCCATTAAAATGACGTTCTTAAATAAAAGACATTTATATATATATAAATAAAGGCAGTTTAAACGTTAAGAGAAATGGTTGATTTGTCACATCCCTAGTTGCATTGCATGAATAGGATGAAGATAAAAACACACTTTAGTGCTTGGTTAATACAGTATGGATAAGCATGGCATGGGGAGAAGCGATAGAGATAGAGATGTGTGTGTGTGTGTATGCAATGCTCCAGTCACCTGAGTGCTAGGTGTTCTCCTGACCCAGTTGACGCTGCGAGGGAGGGGCTGTTTCTCTATGGCACAGCTGCAGCCCAGGGCCTGGAGCGACGTCAGCAGAGGGCCCCCACCTTCTAACTGCAACAGAGCTACACACACACACACACACACACACACAAATACACATAAGTGAGCATACGCAGGCACACACACACACACACACGCGCATAAACGCACACACAAATAGTGGAAACTAGGAACTACAAAATCCTCAGTGTAGCCCTTGTTTACACCTATTCAATGCTTTTAAATCCATGATGGCAAGACTGCGAGCAAGTGCACACTCCGGGGAGAAAGGTAGGGAATCGAAACACAGCCACTACTTCTCAACAACCCACCTGGATCCACAGACACCACTATGTGTTTGATACACTCCTCTGGTCGCAGTGCTTTCACAGCCTCCGCCAGGGCCTTCTTCTCCGCCTTCTGCCTCTCCTGCTGCAACATCCGCACCTCCTTGTCCCCCTGCTGCCTCTCCCTGGCCTCCCTCCTCCTCTGCGCCTCCTCCCTGGAACCCTGGATCTCCTTGGCAGTCCTCTTGGAGGGCTTCCTCTTGGCAGGGGAGGTGGTGCTCCCAGCCCAGGAGGGGGGCTTTGGCGGAGGCCACAGTTGAGGGAGAGCTGCCTCCTCTGGGTCATCCGAGTCTGGTCCTCTACCTTTTTCCATCCTACGATGACTGTTTAGGGTCTCGTATGAGGTGAATAGAGGTTCGGACTCTGAGTGACCGTTCGGTGCCAACAGGCCTAAACAACCAGGAAGGTCAGTTGAGTGATGGTTGACCTGTCCATTACTGAGAGTTGAGGATACAGGCTCCATACCTTCCTGTCTCTGTTTGAGTCTCAGCGCCAAGGGGATATAGGGAACCTCCGCTTCCTCATCATCACTACTGATCATCATAACATCAGCCACCGCTATGGGGATGTCTGTATGAGCGCTGTCCAGGACCATCAGGTCTGGTTGGTCTGCGTGGCTCTGGGAGGCTTGGCTCAGGCTGCGGCCAGGCTGAAGGAAGTCATACAAAGGGAGATCCTCGTCCAGGTCACTGGTGGAGTCACTATAGCTGGTCATTGTGGGTCCAGTCGCAGACTGTCAAGACGGACTGTGAATGGACAAAGTAGGTTAAAATCAGAACCAAGGTGTTATGTTGGCGGCGCCATTGGATTCTGTATGGTTGGCACTATTAATTATGTTGCATCCATAATGATAACATATATATTTTAATGTACAATCTATTGCCTTCTATTTGAGTAAAAATTAGCTATATTGGCCTTCATCTCTGGCCATACTAGCCTCGAGAGACCGCTAGTGGGTGCTCTTCTTCTGACGTTGTAGTTCCGCTATAGGTCATCTTCAACCTAGATTCCGCTTAGTGTACAATGTCAGGAAGAACAGCGCCCAATGGATAGAGGTGCAACCAAGAAGAGTAGTAACAGATTCTGTATCACTTGTGTGTAGTCTAAGATCAGGGAAGTCAGAATGTGTGGATTTATGGATAGAAATAATGACGGTGTTGTTAGGGTTACAAAGAAATGTGATAGTTTCAGTTTTGTTGGATCCCTGCTCATACAGGAGTCAATGGAAATTATATAGTAGATACAATTGCAAAGAAAGCAGTGAATAATAATTTTGTGGATATAGGGGTGCAATTAGGGAGAGGAGAGGTTAAAACATTAATCAGAAAGTTTAGGTTAGATTGTTGGCAAAGGAAAATATAGTAAAAGTAAATATGTATGATAAATTGGGTATTGTAAAGGGAACAAAAAAGAAGAAGTAAACAACCCAATTTGGATAAATATTGGACAGAACACACATTGGGTTATTTTGACCCAGCCAGTTGGGTCACTTAGTTTGCTTGTTGGGTTATTAACGCTGGGCTATTGAGCTATGACCCACCGTGTCAGATCAGAAGACTGGAGGCGTCACTAAATAGGGGTATGGCTTTCAGATCATTCTTGTTGGCCACCCGAGAGAGTTGTAATTCCAGTTAATCTGTTGTGTTGTATTGTCATCTGTATGTTAAGGTTTTATTTTATTAATATACACTACCGTTCAAAAGTTTGGGGTCACTTAGAAATGTCCTTGTTTTTTTAAAGAAAAGCACATTTTTTTGTTCATTAAAATAACATCAAATTGATCAGAAATACAGTGTAGACATTATTAATGTTGTAAATGACTATTGTAGCTGGAAATGGCTGATTTTATTATGGAATATATACAGTTGAAGTCGGTTTTGTCGATATAGGACTCATTTTCCTGTGGATATTGATACTTTTGTACCTATTTCCTCCAGCATCTTCACAAGGTCCTTTGCTGTTGTTCTGGGATTGTTTTGCACTTATCGCACCAAAGTACGTTCATCTCTAGGAGACAGAACGCATCTCCTTCCTGAGCGGTATGACGGCTCCGTGGTCCCATGGTGTTTATACTTGCGTACTATTGTTTGTACAGATGAACGTGGTGCCTTCAGCCGTTTGGAAATTGCTCCTAAGGATGAACCAGACCAATTTTTTTTCTGAGGTCTTGGCTGATTTCTTTTCATTTTCCCATGATGTCAAGCAAAGAGGCACTGAGTTTGAAGGTAGGCCTTGACATACATCCACAGGTACACCTTCAATTGACTCAAATTATGTCAATTAACCTATCAGAAGCTTCAAAAGTCATGACATATTTTCTGGAATTTTCCAAGCTGTTTAAAGGCACAGTCAACTTAGTGTATGTAAACTTCTGACCCACTGGAATTGTGATAGAGTGAATGAGAAGTGAAATAATCTGTCTGTAAACAATTGTTGGAAGAACACAGGGCAGGTGTAAAATGCCAGAACGAAAATACACAAAAGACAGATACACGATACATGATACATAGAGCGGAAGTATGAATAAGTATAAAAATACAAGTAGTCTGGAGTGCAAAAAAGCTATAAAAAGACATTGCATAGTATGGGTGGATGGCTGAATATGTACACTATACATTGTTACAGAGTGTTAGGTGGGAGAAAAAAAAACGAACAAAAAAAGATATAAAATATTGCAAGTTCATATAGATAAATAAGTAGTATTTGCATGGTTAACTATACTATACAAGTCTATGGCAGATAAATACTTAAAAAGCTAAAAGTGCATAATAAATAATTTAGGGTAATAATAGTTTACTTAATATACAGACTGGTTAAATGAACAGGTAAGTGAATATTTTGCATGGTTAAATTAACTGTACAGGTAAATATACAGTTACATTTACAGGTAAGTGAATATTTGCATGGTTACATTAACTGTACAGGTAAATGACAGGAAGAGATACTTAAACAGCTAAATGTGTGTATGATATAATTTTGGGTAATACTAGTAATTCCCTTAAAATACAGTCTTTAGTGCGCAGGATTTAATAACAGATAAATGCACGTATTGCACATTCGTAAGTTCAGTCCAAGAATTACTTACAATATTGCACGTGATATGATATAACAACTGTACATGAATATGTATATACAGACCTGAATGATTAAATGAATAAGTCCTGAGTGAATGAGTGATTACTGACCAGAATTACTCACGGATGGATGCATAATTGTTAAACTAGGTCCTAAAATCCCAACAGTTCCAGGTCTATGTTGCCGACGGCACGGTACCCCGGTGAGGCATTAAATAGTCTAATAGCCGCCGGCAGGAAGGATCTCCTGTAGCGCTCTCTGGCACACCGTGGTGGGATCAGTCTGTGACTGAAGGTGCTCCTCAGCGTCATAACCATGGCATGCAGAGGGTGGGTGACGTTGTCCATGATGGCCAGTAGTTTGGCCAGGGTCCGTCTCTCCGCCACCTCCTCTAGAGTGCCAAGGCTAATCCCCAGAACAGAGCTAGCCTTCCTGATCCGCTTATTTACCCGAGAAGCATCACCAGCCTTTATGTTGGCGCCCCAGCACACCACAGACTGGTAGAAGGTATGCAGTAGTTTACTCCACACATTGAAGGACCTGAGCCTCCTCAGAAAGTAGAGTCGGCTCTGGCCTTTTTTGTACAGAGCCCCGGTGTTACCAGCCCATTCCAGCCTTTTGTCCATATGGACTCCCAGGGACTTGTATAACCCAACCATTTCCACATCCATCCCCTGTATAGGGACTGCAGTCAGTGGGGCCATGGTTCTCCTGAAGTCAACCACCATCTCCTTTGTTTTGCTGATGTTGAGCTGAAGGTGGTTCTGCTCACACCACAACACAAAGTCATTGATTCCTGTACTCCTCCTCCTGCCCACCCCTGATGCACCCTACAATTGCGGAGTCATCTGAGAACTTCTGTAGGTGGCATGTTTCAGAGTTATATCTGAAGTCCGAGGTGTAGAGGGTGAACAGGAAGGGGGACAGGACCGTTCCCTGGGGGGCCGCTGTGTTGCTCACTGCCCGTTCTGACACAGCTCTGTAGTTGCACAAATTGTGGCCTACTGGTCAGGTAGTCCATGACCCAGGAGACTAAGGGTGCTTCCACTTTCATCCTCTTCTCACCCAGTAGCAGGGGCTGAATGGTGTTGAAGGCACTGGAGAAGTCAAAAAACATAACCCTCATAGTGCAACCTGCGTTGTCCAGGTGAGAGTAGGCCCTCTGCAGAAGGTAGATGATTGCATCATCCAACCCGATGTTGCGCTGATATGCGAACTGCAGGGGGTCCAGTGATGTACACACCAGGGGTCTGAGGTGAGCGAGGACTAACCTTTCCAGGGTCTTCATGATGTGGGATGTTAGCGCTAAAGGTCTGAAATCATTCAGGACAGTGGGGTGCGCCTTCTTGGGCACTGGGATGAGGCAGGTTGTTTTCCACAGCGCAGGGACCTTTTCCAGGCTCAGGCTTAGGTTGAAGCGTCGCTGGAGTATTCCACACAGTTGGTCAGCACAGACCCTAAGCACCCTTGGGCTGATGCCATCAGGGCCCACAGCTTTCCATTGATGTAGTCTCTCCAGCTCTCTCTTCACTTGGTTGGTGGTGAAAGCCAGCCCAGGTGCGGAGGTGGGGGGTGTTGAGGATCAGTCCAGAGGGAGCAGAGGAGGAGGGTCGCTGATTGTCTCAACAGAAGTATTGTGAGCAAAGTGGGGGTGGGACAGCCATGAGGGTGTGTGGCCTGGGGAGCTGGAGGGGAGGAGGACAGGGCCAGTATCGAACCTGTTAAAAAATTGGTTCAGCTCATTGGCCCTGTCCTGGGTCCCCTCCATCTGCCCACTGTTTGAAGCCAGTGATATTTCTCATACCCTTCCACACCTCTCTCACCTGAATTTGCCTCAGCTTGTCCTCCATCTTCTCCTTATACCCTCTCTTCCCCTCAGCAATCTGCAACTTCATCTCCCTCTGGACGCATTTCAATTTGTCCCTGTCCCCCTCCTTGAAGGCTCTCTTCTTCTCATTCAGCAGGGCCTTCAGGTCGCTGGTGACCCAGGGTTTATTATTTGGAAAACAGCGTACCTTTATATTGTCCATTATGCAGTCAGTAAGTCCATCATTGTCCTCCCCATGAGCCTCACAGAGCACATACCAGTTTGTTGTGTCAAAGCAGTCCTTTAGGGCCTCAATCGCCTCCGGAGACCATCTCCTAATGGTCCTAGTGGCCGCAGGCTGCTGTTGGACCATAGGCCTGTAGAGTGGGGTGAGGTGGACAAAGTTGTGATCCGATCTACCGAGTGGAGGGAGTGCAGTGGAGTTGTATGCATCCTTCACATTAGCATATAACAAGTCCAGAGTTGTATTATTCCTGGTTGGGCACTTCACAAACTGTTTGAACGTGGAAGAGAGAGATGCATGATTAAAATCCCCCGAAATGGCAAAGAAAGCACTGGGATGCACTGTCTGTAACCTCGCAATAACAGAGTGGATGACGTCACACGCTGTGTTTGCGTCCGCCGAGGGCGGGATGTAAACAATAACAGCAAATAGTAGGGTCTCAGGCTAACGGCTAACAGCTCAATGTCCGGGCTACAAAACTGTTCCTTAACAGTAATATGTTTTCGGATTACACCATCTGTTGTTAACTAATAAAGCCAGCCCCCCTCCCTTACAGGAAGAAACGCTATCCCTGTCCGCTCTGATGGTCTGGAAACCGCCAATAGTTACGTTCTCTATGGGGATGTTATCATTCAGCCATGTTTCAGTAAAGCACAATAAGCTAGCTTCCCGGTAGTCTGAGAAAAATAAAAAGTGCCTCAGTGATAAAAAGGGCCGCTAAAACCTTCGTAAAAAAGTAGCACTCCATAATCCTGAACTATTATAGTTCAACTGTGGCAAAACAACTCACGAAAAACTCACGAAAAACATACTAAAACAATAATCAACGTACCAACAATGGAAGCTGCTTAATAGGCGACCACACAGGGCGGCGCCAATCTCCTAAGCCAAAGTAGACTTCCTAACCGACTTGACAAAACTATAGTTTGTTAACATGAAATCTGTGAAGGGTTGAAAAATTAGTTTTAATGACTTCAACCTAAGTGTATGTAAACTTCCGACTTCAACTGTACATGGACGTACAGAGGCCCATTATCAGCAACCATCACTCCTGTGTTCCGATGGCACGTTGTATTAGCTAATCCAAGATTATCATTTTAAAAGGCTAATTCATCATCGTTGTGCTGATTAAAGAAGCAATTAAACTGGCCTTCTTTAGACTAGATGAGTATCTGGAGCATCAGCATTTGTGGGTTCAATTACAGGCTCAAAATGACCAGAAAAAAATAACTTTCTTCTGAAACTCGTCAGTCTATTCTTGTTCTGTGAAATGAAGTCTATTCCATCTGAGAAATTGCCAAGAAACTGAAGATCTCGTACAACGCTGTGTACTACTCCCTTCACAGAACAGCGCAAACTGGCTCTAACCAGAATAGAAAGAGGAGTGGGAGGCCCCGGTGCACAACTGAGCAAGAGGACAAGTACATTAGTGTCTAGTTTGAGAAACAGACGCCTCACCAGTCCTCAACTGGCAGCTTCATTAAACACCAGTCTCAATGTCAACAGTGAAGAGGCGACTCCGGGATGCTATAGGCAGAGTTGCAAAGAAAAAGCCATATCTGGCCAATAAAAAGAAAAGATTAAGATGGGCAAAAGAACACAGTTTGAGGTGTTCGGATCACAAAAAAGAACATTTGTGAGACGCAGACCAAATGAAAAGATGCTGGAGGAGTGCTTGACGTCATCTGTCAAGCATGGTGGAGGCAATGTGAGTGAGGTTTGTAGGGGATATAGATTAATAGGAAGGCCTCTCACTGGCCAAACCATAGCATAAGCAATCCAGGGTTTATATCAGGGTTCCCCAAATGGTGGCCTGCAGGCGGTTGTATTTGACCCCCAAAGTTTTGAGCCATAATACTTTTTTTATTCCTATGCATAATAGACACGTGACTGTTTGCAATTGTAAGCAAGGTTTGAAATAACTATGTTTTAGTCAAATGTTATATCAGTTTGGGCTTCTTGCGGGTCAATTTAAAGTCTACAAATGATTTATAATTATGTCCCGGACCCTAGACCATCTGCTCAAGCAAAAATAGTCCCGTGGCTGAATCTAGTTGATAATCCCTGACCTACATGTTTCAAGCAGACCATTGTAGTGCCTTTGTCCAAGAACGTCAAGGTAACCTGTCTAAATGAATATTGCCCTATAGCACTCACATCTGTAGCCATGAAATTCTTTGAAATACTGGTCATGGCTCACATCAACACCATCCTCCCAGACACCCTTGACCTACTCCAATTTGCAAACCGCCCCAACAGATGACACAATCTCTATTGCAATCCAGACTGTCCTTTCCCGGCTCTGGCCCTTTTTGTACATATGTGGCTCTGGCCCTTTTGTGTTATAAAAGTGTAGAAAATGTGATATGTTGTAATTGCAGTGGGAACCAAGAAGCTACGTCTTTCTTCCTTCTGAATGTCCCACAAGGGTAAAAGAGAAGGTGGCCAAAGTCAGGGTTGTACAGAACATTTCATATGCAGAAGCTGTGAAAAGGGTTGAGGGTTAGAATGTTGCACCAGAAGAGACCATGGTAGTGGATAGGCCTTCACTGCAGGCTGCGGGGGTTGTCTTACACCAAGAGGTTAACATTCTAAAGGTTAAATAAAGGTGTATTTTGTGGCCTTTATTGCAGTGGTAAATAATGGTACTGCCAAGGTGGAGAAAAGATCTAGGAAGATATATACATTATTGTGGTTGCAGCGGAGCGGGTTCCTGGTGCTGAAAGATTTCACAGCAAAAAAGTTACATGGAATATTAGCAAAAGACGTACCACCCTCTCAGGTCCTGAGAAGGGAGATGTAGAGAACAAATAGAAGGAAGAAGTGAGAGTTTTGTATGTACAATATTATTAGGGTAGATTGTTAGTATCACTATTAAGTAGGGATTTATTAAATTTTATTTTGGTTTCAAACCGTCCAGTTGGCAGCAATACAACTTTTTTGATGTAGTCAGCCAACAACTGTCAAAGACTCCAGCCACAGACTGGTCATGGCAAGCAGTACCTATGCACCAAGTCTGGAACCAACAGGACCCTGAACAGCTTCTACCCCCAAGCCATAAGACTGCTAAATAGTTACCAAATATCAACCAGAAAAATCTGCATTCACCCCTTTTTGCATTAACTGCTGCTACTGTTTACTGCCTGGTTTATAGACATAATTGGACGGAGCACGTCTCTGTATCAATCCTGCATATCACTACTGCTCAATGTGCCTGCTAGCTACTACTTACTCGCTTAATTGACAAACACAGAGTTGGAACTTAGCAAGTGATTTTGGGCACTGAAACAGCGTGTACCTTGTGTTTTATTTACGATAGTTTGACAGCTTGCAGAAGATGAATTAGTAACGTTATACATGTTGTTCGATAGCCTATGCAGTGTACCTACTACTTTTTAATGCACATTTGTACTTGAGGAATACTGCACCAGACACTACATTTACAGTTAACGTGTAAGCAATTATTGTAACAGTAACATTCGTGGCATATATTCTGGAGCTTGGTTAATGTCATACTATTACATTTAGCTAGCTACTGTAGTCAACTAGCTACATTACATTAGCTAGGTGGCTAGCAACTGTAGCCAATACATGTTGTCGAGGCTAGTTAGCTAGCTAACGTTTAGCTATCAATACAACGTTAATATCTAACGCTATCTGTCAAGTTAATTAACATAACTATCTACTCACGTTTTTGTAGAATGTGTTCAATAATTTATTTTCAGGACAACAAAAATTATTTCGCAAACTTTCTAGCTATTTCGTTTTGCTAGCCATTGCAACTTTGGATTTTCATAACATTTTGGAATTTCGCGGGTTCGGTGGAAGAACAGGTCGTCACTCGTTGCCACAGATATGGTTAAACTCCGCCTATTTCTACAATTTCTCTTTTTAACAATTTATTTTAAACCTAACCTTAACCACACTTATGACAAAACCTAATCTTTAATTAAGACCAAAAAAGCTCATTTAAATTTAAGATTTTTTTACGATATAGGCCATTTTGACTTTGTGGCTGTGGTAACTAGTGACAAGCGGTCACTAGTTCAGATTTTGACTTGACAACGGGTGCGTTCGTAAATTCGCTCTGGCCATCTACTCCGATTTGAAAGCGTTTACACCTGGCCGCGTCGCATAGAAACGACTAATATTCTGTTAAATGTAGATAAGGGTGCATTCGTTAATTCAGTCTGGCCACTTGACTGCCGTTGTGAGGTCAGAACGCTCGGATCAATCCTCCTCCTCAGACGGAGGGTCCAGTGTGCGCTCTGAACGCTTCGAATTTACGAATGGACTATCTGACAAAGCTCTGAATTTACGAACGCACCCAACGTTGACGTCACGTGATCCAACATGGCGGCGCTCGCGTCCTTGATGTTGAAGTCCAGAGCAGGTAAAATATACACATTATTAGTTATTTGCGTTAATTCAAACCTCTCTATAAAACACACACTTATCTTTAGACTAATATACGACAATGACGCTCATTTATTGTGAAGTTATCCAGCTGGATAACGTGTTTTTGAAGCTAGCTGGCATGGCATTAGCCACTCTTGTGCCTTCTGCATAACTTAACCAAAGATTTATATTTAAGTGATAATGCCTGGGAATATTGAAACAATGTTGCAAATGTCGGAGGGACACACATCACGGTCTATACAAATCTACGCTTTTGAAAACTAAATGTTAGTCTAAAAGAAATGCGAGATAATGTCTAGATACTTTTTATAGTAGAGATCATGTTTATAAATTGCCTGGCTGGGCTGATGAGACAGTGGATTGTGCAGTCAGATGGAACAGAGTAAATAGGCATTTTGACGTCATAGATTTAACAGGTGGCAACATGTGGAATAGACACTGGCTGGAATGTGGTTTTAACCATTCAAGATTAGACCCATCTGTTGTATAAAAGATAGACCCCAGCCTGTCGTTTCCAATTGGTAGGCTGTCATTGTAAATAAGAATTTGTTCTTAACTGACTTGCCTAGTTATATAAAAATGCATAAATAAAACAAGTGAGTCATAGTGGGCAAAGTCTACAAAACTTTGTCCACTCTGTTTGAAACAGATTTTAATTTTAGGAACAGAACTGTATTGAGATAAAATGGTTCATTAATAAGAAAATGTGCAGAATGTCGGAAAAAATGCTAATATTGTTAATATGTTATAATGGTCATAGTGGTGTAGAATGCATAACCAATTGTGCCAGATATAAAGATGTTAAATTATTCACAGAATTGTGGTAGGGATGTGCCCAAAAGGCTGTCTGAATCGCTGATTTGATCAATGTCATGATCAATAATTGCAATATTTAATCTTCAAACGTCTAAAATGGATATGTACAAGTGAATAGTCATGGATGTGAGCTAACTAAAATATACAATGTTATTCAATTAACTGTTTTCATAAAACAGAGGACTAGAAACTTGTAGAATTCCATAAGAATGCCAAAACATTTAACCAAATATCTGAATGATGAGAGCAGAAAACCATTACACATAGTTAGTCATAATTCAGATGTATTCTTACTATGGGGCTATAGCAGATTGGTCTGTTACTAGAATACTGAAAGTTATATAATTGTCCGTAACAAAAGCAATATCTCTAGGGCCTGCACATGGCCAAATATACACTGGAGTTGCTTACCAAGACGACGTTGAATATTCCTGAGTGGCCTAGTTACAGTTTGGACTTACAGTTGAAGTCGGAAGCTTACATACACTTAGGTTGAAGTCATTAAAACTCTTTTTTCAACCACTCCACAGATTTCATGTTAACGAACTATAGTTTTGGCAAGTTGGTTAGGACATCTACTTTGTGCATGACACAAGTAATTATCTTTTATTTCACTTATAATTCACTATATCACAATTCCAGTGTGTCAGAATTTACATACACTAAGTTGACTGTGCCTTTAAACAGCTTGGAAAATTCCAGAAAATGATGTCATGGCTTTAGAAGCTTCTGAAAGGCTAATTGACATCATTTAAGTCAATTGTTGGTGTACCTGTGGATGTATTTCAAGGCCTACCTTCAAACTCAGTGCCTCTTTGCTTGACATCATGGGAAAATAAAGAGAAATCAGCCAAGACCTCAGAAAATACATTTGTAGACTGGTTCATCTTTGGGAGCAATTTCCAAACACCTGAAGGTACCAAGTTAATCTGTACAAACAATAGTAAGCATGTATAAACACCATGGGACCACACAGTCGTCATACAGCTCAGGAAGGAACTGTTCACCAGTTCTGTCAGGAGGAATGGGCCAAAATTCACCCAACTTATTGTAGAAAGCTTGTGGAAGGCTACCCGAAATGTTTGACCCAAGTTAAACAATTTAAAGGCAATGCTACCAAATACTAATTGAGTGTATGTAAACTTCTGACCCACTGGGAATGTGATGAAAGAAATAAAAGCTCTCTCTACTATTATTCTGACATTTCAAATTCTTAAAATAAAGTGGTGATCCTAACAGATTTTTAAATTTTTTACTAGGATTAAATGTCAGGAATTGTGAAAAACTTAGTTTAAATATATTTGGCTAAGGTGTATGTAAACTTCCGACTTGTAAATCGGCATGAAAGTCTATGGCAAGACTTGAAAATGGCTGTCTAGCAATGATCAACCAATTTGACAGTGCTTGAAGAATTTTAAAAATAATGTGACAACGTTTTTACAATCCAGGTGTGCAAAACTCAGAGACTTACCCAAAAAGACGCACAGCTGTAATCGCTGCCAAAGGTGATTTCTAATACAGTGCATTCAGAAAGTATTCAGACCCCTTGACTTTTTCCACATTTTGTTATGTTACAGCCTTATTCTAAAATTGAATAAATTTACACACAATACCCCATAATAACAAAGCAAAAACAGGTTTTTAGGAATGTTTGCCAATTTATAAAAAACTAAACTGAAATGTCACATTTACATAAGTATTCAGAACCGGCAGCGATTACAGCCTTGAGTCTTCAAGGGTATGACGCTACAAGATTGGCACACCTGTATTTGGGGAGTTTCTCCCATTCTTCTCTGCAGATCCTCTCAATGTCTATCAGGTTGGATGGATAGCGTCGCTGCACAGCTATTTTCAGGTCTCTCCAGATATGTTTAATCGAGTTGAAGTCCGGGCTCTGGCTGGGCCACTCAAGGACATTGAGACTTGTCCCGAAGTCACTCCTGCGTTGTCTTGGCTGTGTCGTTTTCCTGTTGGAAGGTGAACCTTCGCCCCAGTCTGAGGTCCTGAGCGCTCTGGAGAAGGTTTTCATCAAGGATCTCTCTGTACTTTGCTCTGTTAATCTTTCCCTTGATCCTGACTAGTCTCCGAGGCCCTGCCTCTGAAAAACATCCCCACAGCATGATGCTGCCACCACCATGCTTCACCGTAGGGATGGTGTCAGGTTTCCTCCAGACGTGACGCTTGGTATTCATGCCAAAGAGTTAAATCTTGGTTTCATCAGACCAGAGAATATTTTTTCTCATGGTCTGAGAGTCCTTCAGGTGCCTTTTGGCAAACTCCAAGCGGGCTGTCATGTGCCTTTTTAATGAGGAGTATCTTCCTTCTGGCCACTCTACCATAAAGGCCTGATTGGTGGAGTGCTGCAGAGATGGTTGTCCTTCTGGAAGGTTCTCTCATCTGCACAGAGGAACTCTGAAGCTCTGTCAGAGTGACCATAGGGTTATGGTCACCTTCCTGACCAAGGCCCTTTTACCCCGATGGCTCAGTGTGGCCAGCTCTAGGAAGAGTCTTGGTGAATCCAAATTACTCCCATTTAAGAATGATGGAGGCCACTGTGTTTTGGGGGGCCTTCAATGCTGCAGAAATGTTTTGGTACCCTTCCCCAGATCTGTGCCTCGACACAATCCTGTCTCTAAGCTCTACGGATAATTCCTTCGACCTCATGGCTTGGTTTTGTCTGAAATGCACTGTCAACTGTTGGACCTTATATAGACAGGTGTGTGCCTTTCCAAGTCATGTACAATCAATTCAATTTACCACAGGTGGACTCCAATCAAGTTGTAGAAACATCGCAAGGATAAACAGTGTCTCGTAGCAAAGGGTCTGAATACTTATGTAAATAAGGTATTTCTGCCAAAAATTCTACAAACCTGTTTTGCTTCGTTATTATGGGGTATTTTGTGTAGATGAGGATAAACAAAAAAAATATATACGTTTAGAATCAGGCTGCAATGGGGCCTCCTGAGTGGCGCAGCGTTGCTTCGGACCCGGGTTCATATTCCAGGCTGTGCCACAACCGGCTGTGGTCGGGAGTCCCATAGGATGGCACACAATTGGCCCAACGTCGTCCGGGTTAGGGGAGGGTTTGGCTGGTGGAGCTTTACTTGGTTCATCGCGCTCTAGCAACTCCTTGTGGTGGGCCGGGTGCCTGCGGGCTGACCCCGGATGCCATTTGAATGGTGTTTCCTCCGACACATTGGTGCGGCTGGTTTCCGGGTTAAGCTGGCGGGTGTTAAGGAGCGCGATTAGACAGGTCATGTTTCGGAGGACACATGACTCAACCTTTGCGTCTCCCGAGCTTGTTGGGGAGTTGCAGCGATGAGCCAAGATACAACAAAAAAATATAATACAACAACAACAAAAAAAGGCTGTAACGTAATAATGTGGAAAAAATCAAGGGGTCTGAATACGTTACGAATGCAATGTATGTTTTGACTCAGGGGTGTAAATACTTATGTATATTAGATATTTCTGTATTACATTTTCAATAAATGTGCAAAAATGTCTAAAAGCATGTTTTCTCTTTGTCTTTATGAGGTATTGTGTGTAGATGGGTGAGAAAATGATGCAATAACCATGAATTTAACCAACTGTTTGTTTATATTGAGGGACGTCCCACGTTTAACTTGGACACATAAATAGTAGGAATTTGCGCTGGCTTCAGCCATGACTGCATGAGAGAGAAATGAAACATCTGCACATCACCTTCAGGTGCGAGCGTGTGTGTTTCACTGTCCAATCCGAGGCTCCAACATGATCTGAGCGTGTGATCTAAGGCTGTCTGGTCTCTTGGGCATCAAATTGGGAAGGCCTCAAGGGAGAACTGACAGTGCTGCATATATTGGCCATAAAATAACACAGATTTGTTTGGGGGGGAGGGTGTGGAGAAAAGCGAGGCGGGGCATCCGTTAAACAGTAATTCAACTTTGTCCGGCCTAAATAAGAACCAACACAATGGACAATTGGTAGATTTAGTTCAAATATAATTCTATTCAACATTCCTGACAGACGAGATATTTAGGTTTTCGTCTATGTAATAATGCATGGCCATGCTGTCCAGGGATTGGATAGCATGGTCAAGTCGAGACTACAACTGGTGTATCAGGCTACTAGCTGTTGCTAACAGCATGAGTGTCATAAATGGCTTTGAACAGCCCACTGCCATTATACAAGCCAGTCATTTATCAACAGTATTGACTGCTTCAAATGTTTCCCCTTGCTACAACTGTTACAATATTTCCAAGCTACAATGTTAACTCAATGAAATTGCAGGTCTGCTCCATTGCCAGTTCTCTCTTGTGGACTGGGTGCGCTTTGCGTCAAAGAAGGCAGGCGGTAGCAGCAAGAACCTCGGGGGAAAGAGCCCCGGTCGCAGATATGGCTTCAAGAAAACAGACGGTAGCTACGTGAATGCTCTTGTTTGTCAGTATGGTATGCTTAGTTCAGACATCTCTATGAGGTGCATGTTATGTATTTTAAAACACACGTCATGTTTGCAACATCTAGCAAACACTTCTGTTTTTTTGTCATCCACCTTCAGGGAACTTTGTCCATGCTGGCAACATCTTAGCAACACAGAGGCTCATGCGGTGGCAACCAGGAGCACATGTAAGGTTTCACACTGTCACTGTTAATATCCTATATATTCATTAGTTGCACATCGTAGTAAAAAGTTTAGCATCGCAGCTAAATGTTTTGCAACATAAACAGTTTACTCCAAACAAAAAAGTTGATATTGGAAAAATTCAGGTAGGTCCGTCCCTGTTTCTTTTGATTCCGTTTGGTTCCTAGGTAATACACCCCTGGAAGCCTTCAAATATCTGCAGGTCGCCGGTTGATTGTCAACTAATCTCTCTCTCTCTCACGCTCTATCCTCCACCTCTCTCTCTCAGGTTGGGATTGGAACCAACAACACCCTGTATGCCCTGGAGGATGGCATTGTCAGGTTCACTAAGGAGGTGTATGTTCCAGCCCCACGCAGCCCTGAGACCTTCAAGGTCATCACCAAGCTGCCCACAGGAACTGTGCTCTACAAGACCTTCATCAATGTAGTGCCGAACAAACAGGAGGCCAAATTCAAACTGGTTGGCATGTTCTAAAGACTGATGACTCATTCATATTCCACTTTGTGGAAGTTCAACCTACTCTTTCTTTGGATTTAAAGGTTCTGTTCAACCACAGACTCCTTTGTTGTAGAACTGAGCCGCTGCGTGGTGAGGAGAATTCTGAGTTCTGAGGGAATTCTTCGAAAAGCTTCCTGTGTTGCTGTGGTGACCATTGCCATAAAGTCATCGATCCTGCACAATGTGGCTATGGTCAAAAGTTTAATCAACAGGCACCTACCTGTCTTGTTGTGCTGTAAGAAGACTTGTCACTCCATCCAATAAAGTTTTATATACAGTATAATCATTACATCAGTAGTCTATTGTTGGCATTGTAAGCTTAGTCAATTAAACAATTTCATGTGTATCCAGAAGTAGTTCATTGTTGGGAATATTTTAGTATCATCTGGGGAAACAACTATATATTTATGGTTGACAAAGAAAACATGAAACCACCCCTTTATCAAGTGTGAATGTGGTCTATAGTTCCTGAACTAACCACAGGGTGTTTCAAGGCTCAACACATCAGAAGTCTCCCCTCTGTTTTCTCCAAACAGGCCACAGAGGGATAATGTAAAATATTTAAAAATAACCTACAAAGCAGAGGGATGTAATATATAACAGTTTTTAGCATCAGACTGTACTGATGCTAAAGAACTCTCCTTAATAATTTACTCACAGGCCCATGTGGTCTCTTAAAGCCAACTACCTCTTTCACATAATTTTGTGTTGACACCGATTCATGAGACGTTGGGTGTTGACTTGTAACCATTAACTCAAATTTGTATCCGGGAAATTTTGTGTAAACCCATTCACAATCAGCTTCTACAAGGATTGACCCATTTTAGAGAATAACAAGAAACTCCAAATAGACAAACATGGCAGGATGTGTGTAGTATGGCCCAAACATTTTACAGATCATACTTAAGGTGCCATGTTTTTTATTTTATTTATTTTGACAGTATGAGTTACATGAATGGTATTTCAACTCCTCTCATAGTGGTATGCAGGGGAGTGTGGAGTACATTAAGAACACCCTGGTACCTTCACCATGAAATGACAGCTTGTCAAAACATGTATGATGGAGGCCCTCTCTAATAACTGATGAGTGCTGTAGTTGAGATACATCATGTACAAACATATTGTATGTGTTATAAGAGTTGATGGGGGAGGATAATGTACAGTACACGAATGTTGAGGGAAAGGAACTCTGCAGAGGGAGAGTTCAAAATTAGGTCACTACTCCCTCCACTGATTTTCTCACTATCTATACTAGGTTATGGACATAATGTACCTGGTAGAGAAAAACAGATGGACAGAAACAGGAGTGTATTCCCTTTTGATATCTTGACACTAAGGTTTATATCAATCCTCATCAGATTGATACAGGTCAAGTTAATACAAATCAGTGCATAGTTTATTTAAGCGCATAGTTCAGCTATTTAATTGAAGTGCATAGGTCATTTAAGCGTATAGGTAATTTAAGTGCATAGTTAAACTATTTAACTATTACTTGTACTTCTTTTTTGTTTGATTTGGGTTGGACATAATATTAATATTTTGTATAGTTACGTATCTATCTAAAAACACATTGAGAAACCCATTCCACTTTAGCTCAGAAGGTAAAACGTCAGGCTCGTGGTGAGTTTCTCTGCATAGTTAGTTTGACCTGGTTAACCGTCCCTGAGTGAACACACTTGGATGTGTCCCAAATGGCACACTATTCACTATGTAGTACACTACTTTTGACAATTAGGGTGCCATTTGGGACACAAGCATTGTCTGTCTTAGTAGTGTTAATAATTTGTGATGCGTTCAACCACAACAGCTCTCAGGCCTGGCCCTACACTCAAAGCCATCAGCACATGTTAGGTAGCTAAGTATTCATAAGTCAGTGTTCTTTTGTAACAAGGGGATTTTAATTTTTCATTAACACATTCAACCTGATATTCAACCCGGGACAATATCGTTGTTTCGTGGTTGTCTACGACTTTGGATGTTGTGATGAAGCATCAGATGTCTGCTGCTGAGGTGCGGACGTCATATTTCCACACTGCAGTATGTCTAGAGTTTGAAATATAGGCTTATTTTATTATTTGGCTCAGGGGTGTCAAACTCAAAATAGTCCTCTATCAATCACTTTTAGAATTGTTGATGCTCCCTGACTGTCAAGCTTTCGTTTTGATGACTGTTATCGAGCTGGATAGAGTGAAAAGACTATAAAAGTATGTCCATTGTCCTTTTTACACAATTTCGATTGGGTTTTAGTAATTTCAATGTCGATTGAAAGTTTTTCCCCTGATTTTATTTTGGTTTACTCAAACCACCAGTGGGACGGATTGAATGGGCTCGTGGGCCCGATCTGACCCGCGGGCCACGTTTGACACCCCTGATATACAGTACCAGTCAAAGCTTTGGACACACCTACTCATTCCAGGTTTTTCTTTATTTTTACTATTTTCTACATTGTAGAATAATAGTGAAGACATCAAAACTATGAAATAACACATATGGAATCATGTAACCAAAAAAGTGTTAAACAAATCAAAATATATTTTAGATTTGTCTACGTAGCCACCCTTTGCCTTGATGACAGCTTTGCACACTCTTGGCATTCTCTCAACCAGCTTCATGAGGTAGTCACCTGGAATGGAATTTCTTTTTTTCTTAATGCGTTTGAGCCAATCCTTTGTGGTGTGACAATGTAGGGGTGGTATACAGAAAATAGGCCTATTTGGTAAAAGACCAAGTCCATATTATGGGCTCCCAAGTTGCGCAGCGGTCTAAGACACTGCATCTCAGTGCTAGAGGCGTCACTACAGACACCCTGGTTCAAATCCAGGCTGTATCACAACCGGCCGTGATTGGTAGTCCCATAGGGCGGCGCACAATTGGCCTAGCGTCGTCGGAGTTTGGCCGGTGTAGGCCGTCATTGTAAATAAGAATTTGTTCTTAACTGACTTGCCTAGTTAAATAAAGGTTACATTAAAAAAGAATAATCATAATTATGACAAGAAGAGCTGAAATAAGAAAAGAGAAACGACAGTCCATTATTACTATAATGCATGATGTCAGTCAATACCTCTTCTGCAGAGGATAAGTTAATTAGAGTTAACTGCACCTCATCCAAAGTTAACCACCGCCATCCAATCTGGTTTGCGCTTAGTGGGGCTATCATTTGTTTTTCAACAAGACAATGACCCAAAACACACCTCCAGGCTGTGTAAGGGCTAGTTGACCAAGAAGGAGAGTGATGAAGTGCTGCATCAGATGACCTGGCCTCCACAATCATCCTACCTCAACCCAATTGAGATGAGTTGGACCGCAGAGCGAAGGAAAAGCAGCCAACAAGTGCTGAGCATACGTGGGAACTCCTTAAGCCTGTTGGAAAAGCATTCCAGGTGAAGCTTGTTGAGAGAATGCCAAGAGTGTGCAAAGCTGTCATCAAGGCAAAGGGTGGCTACTTTAAAATATATTTTGATTTGTTTAACACTTTTTTGCTTTGCTATTTCATAGTGTTGATGTCTTCTCTATTATTCTACAATGTAGAAAATTGTAAAAATAAAGGAAAAACCCTTGAAAATGTGTGTCCAAACTTTTGACTAGTACTGTAATTGATAAAGGATATCATTGCCAATGGCAGAATATCAAGACATTTACAGCGTACAGTTATGGTAAAACCACTCACTACACCAACTGACACAGTCAGAGCCGAGAGCGGTCTCATCATCACAAACTGAGTGAAATTGAGTCATTCATTATCATGACAATGTCTCTTTCTTTGTTGATTTTTCTTCTTTCCTCTTGCCAATGGTGTGAAAGTGAGTCTAGTTAAAATGCAATGCAAAGTTGAAAACCAGTTGTGCTCCGGTCCTCAAGGAGCCACTGGTCTAGACAGAGAGGGATTCTAAATAGGGTGGTTAGGTGCCTCTATTGTCACTGTGTGTTCAAGGCTAGAGGTGGAGAGAGGGAGGTCTGAGGGAAATGTCTCCACAGACTGTAGGTCTGCAGAGGAGATGACCATGGACTGGCGAACAGTGTCCTCATACGTCGGAGGAGGCTGTAGGTACAGAGACATTTTATGAGATAACATTTACTGTAATAAATATTCTATATGAATGCATTAACATCCTTCCACAGTTTAACTGATGTAAATGAGAACGTGTTTCTTGGTCAACTAATTTATACAGTTATTAATAGGTCCATAACATAGGAGTGACTTACCACAGTTTCAGACCGTGTGGGGCTGAGACCAAAGCGGTCGGCTATCATGGAGTGGATCTGTCTTTGGCGGTCCTTCTTACGGACGCTCTCGTAGGATGGCAGGCGGAGCAGGGGCCCATCCAGGTGGTAGCTGCTCGGCTTACCGATGATAAAAAGCCTCCCTGGAAGCTGCAGACACACATGCAAACGTTTATATTATATAACTTTTTCTATTTTTCAAGAGTTTATCTGATTGGTCAAAAGACCAATTAGTGGAAAAAGATCAGAATTGGGCTGCCTGTGTAAATGCAGCGTGATTACAGTGATGAGGTACATCAAAGTCAATATTTTCTCCTGGGTATAAGGACAACTGAAAACAAATGGCACTGGGCATCAATAACACTGTGAAAGCAGCTCAGATGTTTTTTGAATGGAGATTATAATAGGGGGAAAAATGAATGTATGGATAATATCTCTAAGGGTAATACTATGTAAATTCAGAGTTTTTTTATCACCTGGGACCCCACATTTCCGTGGGTCATGGCAGCAGTCTGTTCATCATAGGGATACCCTACTAGAGACTCTCTGATGTTGTACTGGGGTGGAGCGTCCTGGGTAGGGAAAGAAGACAAGTTAGTCTGGCTACACCACAGTGGACAATTGTCTTACGTATTACCGAAGTTCCGTCTGCATAAAATAAAGTTATTCTGTTCTATTCCATCTTCACAAAGTAGTAAAGTTCAAACACGTGAACAGTTCAATGCAAATGTCCAATTAACCTCAGTTGCTAGGTGTTGATTGAGTAACTTGGCTATAGAGCTATGATTCAATTCTTCATGCCCTACCAACTGAGCTAAGTATATAGCCTTACTATATAGTGTTGGGTGGCCTGGTAGCTCCACACCCTGCAGCAGAGAAGGTCTTTCCTGTACAGGACCACCAGGAGCATGAGAATCACTACGAAGAACACCAGGCAGGACACTACAGACAAGAAAACGACAAGAAGACAGACATGAAGAGACTTTATAAAACATATGTGGCATTAAAGTAAACATAGGTTATGCATGAGTACTATTAAATGTTTATTTATAACACATGCAAAATATACATAACCTAAACAATCAACAGTTACGCAGTCCTATATAAGAGCAACAGGTGTATGTAGCCTGAATACTGTATGATGTGTATGGTTTAGCAGCCTGCCAAAATTATGTGACTGCACCACTCACCCGAGGCCACGATGACCGTTATCTGATCCACTGTCAGTGTAGGTCGGATAGTGGTAGTTGCAGACGAAGACATCTTGAACTAAAGTAAATCAGTATAAGTAGCCTTGACTGTTAAACAGGTCCCGCTATGTAGACAGTTCTAAAAACAAACAAAACAAAAAAAACGTTGGCTTTCATTCGCTCTATTAGGCTTCTAATGTCCAAACTGCGAAGGTTTAACCAATTGAAAAATAAAATATATATTAGCTTCCTCTTCATTCGAGGACAGAGCCCCACAATGTTAAATCCAGCTATGCTTCTGGAGTGTATCACCTACTGTATATCTATCTGCTTCGATTCTGCTGTGGGGTTCTGTCCGAATTTGGAGCGCACTAGTTGGAGAGACGGGACCTAGCATCACGCTTGCCCGCCCTTCAATGGTCCATTCACGAATTTGGCTATGCTACAGACCTTGCACGTCTGTTTAGGGGAATACAAAATTGGACTGGAGTGAAAAACTTTGCCAGGTTTTGAAGGAGGCGCGGCCTACTGGACACATACAGTAATGTGAAAAAGTAAGTACATCCCCATCCCAAGGAAAGTTATCTTTTTTTTTTTTTTTTTTTACATATTTGGACAGGTGGATATGTAATCTTCACTTCAACACTATTGACAAATAAAGGTTACCCAATTTAACAAATCACACACACAAAAAAACGTTGAAAATGTTATGCAATTAAAATAAACAAAAATGCATTTTCCTTATGGGGAAAAAGTTAGTACACCCCTACCTTTACCATCACATAAAATGGCTAAAATTAGAATTAGAAACTCTCTAATGTTTTCTAATCATTTTTCACTTTTTTTGGTACACCTAATTCTAATTTTAGCCATTTTATGTGAGGGTCCAGCCTTCCATAAAGATAAGAAAATTGGTCTGGTTTGGTCTTAACCATATGGGTGTGTGGTAACACATCATTAAAATATCAAAAGACCTACCTGAGGCCCATTTGTGTTTAGTAAGTCAGACAGATCAGAGGCAGGATGGATGACCAGGGATGTTCTCTTGATAAGTGTGTGAATTAGGCAATTTTCTTGTCAAAATGTAACGAGTACTTTTGGGTGTCAGGGAAATGTATGGAGTGAAAAGTACATTCTTTTCCGTAGGAATGTACTGAAGTAAAAGTAAAAGTTGGCAAAAATATATATAGTAAAGTAAACGGTAGTACTTTCAAGTATTTTTACTTAAGTAGTTTACACCACTGGAAATGTTTAAGGTAAGGATTAGGGTTATGGTTAGGTAAGGGTTATGGTTATGGTTATGGTTATGGTTAGGGTTAGGGTATGATTTATGTTTTAGGGTATGGACGTCCCAAGGATCCCGGATAGCATTGACCATGCCCCAACCCCCTCCTCCCACTCCCCTCTTCCTCCTTCTGAACTATCCATGGTGCTGAACACGATTCGCTCTGACGTTGCTACGCTGTCACAATGTGCGTTGTGCTGGCTGTAGCTGTATGGTACAGTCAGCCTCCTACATGTCATACATGTAAGTCAGTACAGAGAAAAGCTGTGGGCAACATGCCTGGTATTCGTGTTGGGTGTTTCGTGGTTTCGCACAAAGAAAAGTAGGAAGAAAGAGAAAGAGAGAGACAGGGTGATAGAGAAAGAGAGAGTTGTCAGGAAATCTCTGCCTCGTTTTCTAAGGGGGCATCATTGATTTTGGCGTTGTCTCCTGGTCTGTCTTAAGCGCGTCGAGAGGATGGAGACGATGGAGTCCATGGAGCCGATCTCTGCGCACTACACCACAGCATACCCGGAGATCCACCCTGATAGCGCCTACGGATCTACGGAAGCGGAGGAGAACCATTCACCGTCTGCCTCCTCCGCTCTTTCATACAACGAAGAATTAATGCACAAGGTAGGAGGATGATTGGATTAATTTCTAGATAATATCAAACTCTGTTACTTGTTGATTTTCTCATAAAACGAGGCTACAGTATACACTCAGTTATCTCTTATTGATTTCAGCCACGTTTAGATATAACTCGTAATGGTTCAGCTCTTTGGTGCCACATCTAAATAACTGTTGTCTTGACCTGGTGGAAAAGCACTTTGAATCACCATTGAGCTTTCCATGGTATTGAAACGCTGGATAGCAGTTGGATAATAGCCCACTGACCATCGCAGCAGGAGAGAGTGGATGACGATGTTTCCAAACCAAAGAAAACACCTGCACTGTGCCCTCCCCGTCCCCGCAGTGTTTGGGTCCGCTGCCAGTACCAGCTCATACCCTGTCCAAATAACCTCACATTAACTATCTAACCTTCGTGCTGAGTCCACATCTTCAGCCTGGTCTCATAGACTAGACGTAACATAGTACATGTAAATCCGGGACACTCAAATTAGTATGATATGTATATTTACATAAGACAGAAGGTTACTTAAGGCAAAAACTAAATTAGGGTGGTATAATGTGAATGTCTAAGAACCTAAAGGTATGGTGACAACATTTAAAATACCCAAATGTGGGACAAAAGGACATTGATTCAGCATTGATCTAACTTTACTAAACAAGCACCATTGTGAGAGAGCTACGCTCCATGCATACAATTTGGTGATGCAGAAAAGAGAGACCACATGTGTGGCCGTTTTATGAAAATCTGGAAATATTTGGCCAAGGAAACATTTCTGGTTGGTCTCAGGAAATGTAAAAACAGTTAGGAAGGGAGACTTTTAAAATAGGTTTGAATGAAGTAGCAGCAAATATGTTGAATGATCAACTAATGAGCACAGAGAGCCTCCGAAGTTTGACGAAATTACTTGATATCTTTCAGTCTAATATGGCTATTTACTTACTTTTGTAGCTCTTCATCAGAACAACACATTTCACTGCACTAATTTGGTGTATGTTGCAGTACATATATATATATATATATATTTAAACACGCTTTTTGTAAGTAGTTAGGCCTACTGTCCTCTTCAAGTTTAGCTGGAACAAAGATTATGGTTATACTGACAAGATACTTGTCTCTCCGCCCTAACAATGGGAGTCGTTATCCACAAACCTCACGTAGCAAATAAGCCATTCATTTTATTATTCTCCAAATTCAACACTCTCTCATTGACCGCCATAAAAAAATACTCATTACTTGGTGAGCAAAAAAATGAAAAAACACCACCTGCTGTAGGGAAACAGATTTTCCGCAGAGTAGGGCCTCTCTTTTAATCTCTGACTGAAATTGAGTACCACAGTATGAGTCATAATATCCATAAAACCTAGCAGTAAAACACGGAAATGGTTCCAATATTTTTCCACCATTCATTTTTCCATGGGGGATTTTAGAATTATTTCATATAAGGTCTGTGTTTCGTGTAGGCTTACCCTATCTTGATGTTTTGATAACCACGTAAATCTCTATCGGACAAGGTCACTTTTATCACTATATTTGCCTGTAATTACCCCCCCAAAAATGCTGTCGCAAGCTTTGACGTCATCACTCAAGGCAGTGTTGCTGGGAGGGAAAAACCTCCACGCTAAATCTCAGGAACAAGTAGCAAGGAACCGACAAGTAAAGTCAAATAGAATAACTAGAAGATATTATAGCCTTTTGTAGTTTCTCGTTTAAATAATTTATATTGTGTATTTATTTTGTGTATTGTTGTTTAGCATCTTTCAAATTACCTACCTTAGCATGTTTTAATACTACAATTGTTTTAATTACCCTGGCATTTGTAGCTAACTAGCTAACCTTAGGTACCACAGATGGTAGAACATTGCGCTTGCAACGCCAGGGTTGTGGGTTTGATTCCCACGGGGGACCAGTATGAAAAAAGTATGAACATGTATGCACTAACTAACTGTAAGTTGCTCTGGATAAGGTTGTCTGCTAAATGACTAAAATGTAAATGTCCCTCCGTCGATCAGAAGCAAGGATGGTTCTGTGCTATGTCACCACTACTACGGATTGTAACCACTACTCTGATAAGCATGCATGTGCATTTTATCGTTTTCCGACCTCTGTAAGTGAGAGGCATCGCTGGAGCCGTGTGATAAGGTAAGCCCTGTTTGCTAGCTGCTAACAAGCTATTTTGGTTAGGTCAAAGATCTGTGGTTAGCTAGGTGCTTATGAAAATTTGCTAGATAACCACCGACTGTAGTTATGTGTACAACGCATGTTACCTTCCTTACAAGTACAAATAAAACCAGCATTGGCTAGCATAATGACTGTGTTGACCTTTGTATTGACAAGTCTTTAGTGAGCTAGCCAGCTAGTTAACGTAAGCTCACGGTTTGTGTGGTCATACTTTTTCATGTGGTGACATGCTAGCTAGCATTAGCCCACAAGGGAAGGGATATTTAGCTAGCTAGTTAACGTTAACTCATTGTTCGTGTAGTCAGACTTGCCAACTAACGTTAGGCCATCACCATGGCAAGGATAGTTGGTTAACTAGCATGTCATCACTTAGAAAAGTCTGACTACACGAACGGTGAGCTAATGTTAACTAGCTAAATATCACCTGATGGGCTAGCTAGTTAGGCAACCTGAAAACAAAGATTGTTCAACATTATGGTTTAGGGGAAGTCTACAAAAAGCTATCGCAGAGATGTAAGCAGTCAGTGTCCACTGTGAGGAACATAGTGAGGAAATGGAAGACCACAGGCACAGTTCTTGTTAAGGCCAGAAGTGGCAGGCCTAGTAAAATATCGGAGAGGCAAAGGCGAAGGATGGTGAGAACGGTCAAAAACAGTCCACAGACCACCTCCAAAGACCTACAACATCATCTTGCTGCAGATGGTGTCACTGTGCATCGTTCAACAATTCAGCGCACTTTGCACAAGGAGAAGCTGTACGGGAGAGTGATGCGGAAGAAGCCTTTTCTGCACACACGCCACAAACGCACATTTGGACAAGCCAGCTTCATTTTGGAATAAGGTGCTGTTGACTGATGAAACAAAGATTGAGTTATTTGGTCATAACAAGGGGCATTATGCATGGCGGCAAAAGAAACAGCGTTCCAAGAAAAACACTTGCTACCCACACTTTTACCCCAAAATTTGGTGGGGGTTCCATCATGCTGTGGGGCTGTGTGGCCAGTGCCGGTACTGGGAATCTTGTTAAAGTTGAGGGTCGCATGGATTCCACTCAATATCAGCAGATTCTTGGGGATAATGTTGAAGAATCAGTCACAAAGTTGAAGTTACGCCGGGGCTGGATATTTCAACAAGACAACGACCCAAAACACTGCTCAAAATCTACCCGGGCATTTATGCAGAGGAACAAGTACAATGTTCTGGAATGGCCATCCCAGTCCCCAGACCTGAATATCATTGAGAATCTGTGGGATGATTTGAAGCGTGCTGTCCATGCTCGGCAACCATCAAACCTAAATACCAAAATACCTTCATCCAGAATCCAGACACTCATTAGAGGCTATAGGAAGCGTCTAGAGGCTGTTACTTTAGCAAAAGGAGGCTCTACTAAATATTGATGTGATTTTTCTGTTGGGGTGCCCAAATTTATGCACCTGTCTAATTTTGTTTTGATGCATATTGCACATTTTCTGTTAATCCAATAAACCTAGTTTCACTACTGAAATATTACTGTGTCCATCAGTTATTTGATTGATCAAAATGAAATTGCTGATCCAAACACACAATTATTTATAAATGGAAATCATGGAAATTGTCAGGGGTGCCCAAACTTTTGCATACGACTGTAGCTCCTGATCATCTAGTAGGATTGTTGATGTGCAAACTAGCTAACCTTAGGTCTATTCTACCGTTACCATAGTCAAGTCTGTTACCATTTTAGAAATCAACCTAGCTAGCTAGTACAACTATTTACAAGATATTTACAAATGTTCAATGTTGCATTGCCAACTTTGGGAGCATGTGGTCCTTGAAAAACGAATCTAGTCCAGCAATATGAGTCTGCCAGAGGTCGTCACGCTGGATGGGGATGGTGATGGAGGCTTTGGTGGTCCACACAACGAAGAAGCAAGTGTCCCTTCCAGTGATTGTAGCTGCCCTAAGACCCTCCCTCTTCCTGGATATAGAAATCTTTCGATTTCACTGTCTTTTCAATGGTAAGGTCCCTTGTACCATGGGGACACTTGACCTCCACCACTGCTGTGGTGCCCATCAGACCATCCGGTGAGGCACCCAGTCCAACTGTTGCCTGCCGTAGAGCCTCCTGCAGCTCCACCGACAGTGCTATGCCAGCCAGGATTCCTGCATGCCCCTTTTTTAAACAATGTACGGTACAGACAGAGATGACAGGGAGGGTAGCGGTTTGTTCTGGCTCAGGTTCATTGAGACATGCCATTCCTCTAAACCTGCCCCGGAGACGGTTCCATAGCCACTGAAGGTCCTCCTCTTTGGGTAGAGGCTTGTATTTTTCAGACGGCTACAGGTTCTCCGCTGACTGCACCTGTATGAGAACGGCTGGCTTCCTCCACTCGCATGCCGCATCCTTACAGCCGATATTGTGAACCTCAAAAATAGCCAATGCAGCTGTATGGCTACACTTAGGATCTCCACGGGGCATTTGCATGTGGTAGAGAGAATCCTCTGGTCACCTATAGATACCTGCCAAGAGGAAGATTGTTAAGTGCCACATGCCTTTCAATGTTTCATTTGAATGATGACACTACAGCTCTAGAATATGTAATAAACTGTACTTTTCACATGAGGACAAGTGCAGTTTTTCCATTAACTTTTAATTAATAACTTTTAATACTTGACATATCAATCATACAGTGGGAAGGATCCTATAAATCAAGACTGTGTGAATGCATCTACCACTCTGAATAAATCAATACTGAGCCTTTGAAGATTGTTCTGGTCATGCAACTACAATACAGGCTGAATGTGTCTAAACAAAGTCAATAATACTGAATGTCAATGGATTTTTTTATTAATTCTCATCAACGACAACATTCTAGAACTGAGTTAGCACTCATCTGAGTCTGGTATCCGGGGTAATCTGGTAAATGATTTTATAATTGATTAAGTGGTTCTTTCCTTGTAGACACAGGATAAACTTTATGCCTCATGCTGGCAACTTACCACTTACCAAAGTGGTAAGTTGCCCCTCACTATAGCTGCACTTCTCCACATCGCCAGACTCCCCTTTTAATGCTTATACTCATCCTTGAAAAATGCCATAAGGTCTGAACTTGACACTAAAGTCGACATGCTGTGCAAACAATTATCTAGGCTAAGTGAAACAAAATATATTTTTTTATCTATTGCTTTGCTAACTAGCTAGCTAAAGTGTAGTCAGTGGCTAGCTAATACAGAGAAAGGGGATGTAAGAAGTGTTGGCTAGAGATGACGTGCAGGAGCTTCCCTGCAAGAATTTGTATTTTTTTTAGTAAATTGAGGCAAAGATATTGATAAAACTCACCTTATCCGAGAGAAGAATTACACGGTTATCAAAACATCACGCCAAGGTAAGCCTACACCAAACACATACTTAACTTTAAGTGTTTGTAAAATTCACTATGTGAAAAATGAATGGTGGAAAGATGATTGGAACCATTTCCGTTAGATTTTATGGGTATTATGACGCGTCCACTGTGGGGGACTATTTAGGCTGAAAGGATTTGAGAAATATGATTGGTTGACGATAGGCCTATGACATTGGCCTACTTCTCGTCTTGTGCTGTGCAAAATATCAGATCTCAACAAAGATTGGAGAAGTGTTTAACATCACCATGGCTACCACATCCTTATGATAAGTGCAACGTGACTGCAGGTTGGAATGTACAGGTTGGAGTGTATGACTGAAATACGGGACAAAGCAACCAATTAGTTGTGGTTGAATTTGAATTTGTTGATAAAATGCAGGACATGATGGTTTAGTTGCGGAACAAAGGGACAAAAATGCTTCCCTAACCCTAACGTTTAACCTCTGACCTAACTCCTAACCCTAACCTTAAACCCTAACCCCTAGCCTAACTAACGTTGGCCACCTATTTTACGAATTGCAATTCGTCACATATCATACGAATAGTAATTCGTAACATATCATACGAAATGGATGATGGACCTCCACAAATGAATACATACCATACAGAACCTCACATATCATACTAATTGGAGTGTGTCGGATTTACGTTTACTATGTTACTTCTACCCCTGAGTCCAGGTTGACAGTTTTGAAAGTGCTGCAGTTCACTTTACTTAAATCTGCAGTTTGCAAATTTTACAGTTCGATCCAGTTGAATCGACTGATGCAGTTGCGTCAATTAAGTTTTGTTCTCTTGGGACAGGCCTGACTATATTTCATTGTATTTTGTCAGTTGGCCCAGTTCTTTTCACTGCTGTGCCGATCCGTTAATACTGTATATAGGTCAGAGTAGGGCATCACTGCACTGCTTTCATTTCTCTCTGAGATCAGAGACAGGGAGGGAGTCCCTTGATAAAAAAGGTTTGTACTACAAGCCAATGACTGAATGACCGTATACGTAGAGTCATCAGTGGGTTTTTAATCTCTCTACACAGTGCTAAAGAAGGATTGTAGTGCTCTTTCCTTTCTATAGAAATAGTCCTATAGCTTTCTAATTAGTCTGAATGACCTTACTGACAGCGCTCTCTACAAGCCCCACACACACACACACACACACACACACACACACACACACACACACACACACACACACACACACACACACACACACACACACACACACAGACACACACACACACACACACACACACACACACACACACACACACACACACACACACACACACACACACACACACACACACAGGCCTGAACTGTCTGTTTTACTTCTGATCTTGGAGGCAGAAGTAATTTGTTTCTGTACAACATCTTGCTCCATGAAGACATCTGTGTTTTAACCCTCTCTGTGACTCAGCCCTCACATTGACTCATCACCTACTTCCTGATCTCTGCCTACAGTAAAGGTCCACTGCATATTGGACAGGATTGCCCAATTCCCAACCAACCTTTACCCCCTGTGTAACTTGTGGCGATCTGACTGGATCGGCGAGGGTGTCAGAAATATAGAGAATATTCCACCTAGCATATCAGTGCAGAATGAGTCATGTTGTAGCTGCTTGACAAAGAAATGTCCCCCTCGGGGATCAATAAAGTATCTATCTATCTATCTATCTATCTATCTATCTATCTATCTATCTATCTATCTATCTATCTATCTATCTATCTATCTATCTATCTATCTATCTATCTATCTATCTATCTATCTATCTATCTATCTATCTATCTATCTATCTATCTATCTATCTATCTATCTATCTATCTATCTATCTATCTATCTATCTATGTTCTCTGATGCAAGACAACGGGGTGTGTGATGACAACTCAGTCCACAGACAGGGAATGTGTGTTTGAGTGTGTGTGTATGTATACAGTGCATTCGGAAAAGTATTCAGACCCCTTGACTTTTTCCACATTTTGTTACATTACAGCCTTATTCTAAAATGGATTCAATTGTTTTTTCCCCTCATCAATCTACACACAATACCCCATAATGACAAAGCGAAAACAGGTTTTTACAAAATAAAAAACTGAAATATCACATTTACATAAGTATTCAGACCCTTTACTCAGGACTTTGTTGAAGCACCTTTGCCAGCAATTACAGCATTGAGTCTTCTTGCTTATTACGCTACAAGCTTGGCACACCTGTATTTGGGGAGTTTTTCCCATTTTTCTCTGCAGACCCTCTCAAGCTCTGTCAGGTTGGATGGGGACCGTCGCTGTACAGCTATTTTCAGGTCTCTCCAGAGATGTTCAATCGGGTACATTTCCAGGCTCTGGCTGGGCCACTCAAGGACATTGAGACTTGTCCCGAAGCCACTCCTGCGTTGTCTTGGCTGTGTCGAAGGTGAACCTGTTGGAAGGTGATCCTTCGCCCCAGTCTGAGGTCCTGAGCGCTCTGGAGCAGGTTTTCATCAAGGATCTCTCTGTACTTTGCTCTGTTAATCTTTCCCTTTATCCTGACTAGTCTCAGAGTCCCTGCCTCTGAAAAACATCCCCACAGCATGATGCTGTCACCACCATGCTTCACCGTAGGGATGTTGTCAGGTTTCCTTCAGACGTGACGCTTGGTATTCAGGCCAAAGAGGTTTCATCAGACCAGAGAATCTTTTTTATCATGGTCTGAGAGTCCTTCAAGTGCCTTTTGGCAAACTCCAAGCGGGCTGTCATGTGCCTTTTATTGAAGAGTGTCTTCCTTCTGGCCACCATAAAGGCCTGATTGGTGGAGTGCTGCAGAGATGGTTGTCCTTCTGGAAGGTTGTCCCATCTCCACAGAGGAACTGTGGAGCTTTGTCAGAGTGACCATCAGGTTCTTGGTCACCTCCCTGACCAAGGCCCTTCTCCCCCGATGGCTCTGTTTGGCCAGGCGGCCAGCACTAGTTAGAGTCTTGGTGGTTCCAAACTTCTTCCATTTAAGATGGAGGCCACTATGTTTTGGTACCATTCCCCAGATCTGTGCCTCGACACAATCCTGTCTCGGAGCTCTACGGGCAATTCCTTGGACCTCATGGCTTGGTCTTTACTCTGATATGCACTGTCAACTGTGGGCCCTTATATAGACAGGTGTGTGCCTTTCAAATTGAATTTACCACAGGTGGACTCGAATCAATTTGTAGAAACATCTCAAGGATGATCAATGGAAACAGGATGCACATGAGCTCAATTTCGAGTCTCATAGCAAAGAGTCTGAATACTTACAGTTGAAGTCGGAAGTTTACATACACCTTAGCCAAATACATTTAAACTCAGTTTTTCACAATTCCTGACATTTAATCCTAGTAAAAAAGTCCTGTCTTAGGTCAGTTAGGATCACCACTTTATTTTAAGAATGTGAAAAGTCATAATAATACTGCCCTACCAAGCAAACATTTTTGCTACATTAAATACATGCTTAGTCATGTGGACAAGTATCCTGCCTATATTGTGTTGTGTTTCGGAGAAGTAACTGCATAAGGTTACTGTGAAACCAAAGTAAATAAAAGCTATTTTACTCAGTTCCACGCTATGAGCAGTTACTGCCTTTTTGCTTGGTAGGGCAGAATAGTAGAGATAATTATTTATTCCAGCTTTTATTTCTTTCATCACATTCACAGTGGGTCAGAAGTTTACATACACTCAATTAGTATTTGGTAGCATTGCCTTTAAATTGGTTAACTTGGGTCAAACGTTTTGGGTAGCCTTCCACAAGCTTCCCACAATAACGTGCAACGTTACTGCAGGTTGGAATATACAGGTTGGAGTGTATGACTGAAATACGGGACAAAGCAACCAATTAGTTGTGGTTGAATTTGAACTTGGGTCAAATGTTTCAGGTAGCCTTCCACAAGCTTCCCACAATAAGTTGGGTGAATTTTGGCCCATTCCTCCTGACAGAACTGGTGTAACTGAGTCAGGTTTGTAGGCCTCCTTAATTCCACACGCTTTTTCAGTTCTTCCCACAAATTTTCTATATATTTGCACCAAAGTACGTTCATCTCTAGGAGACAGAACACGTCTCCTTCCAGAGCGGTATGACGACTACGTGGTTCCATGGTGTTTATACAATTTTTTTTCTGAGGTCTTGCCTGATTTTCCCATGATGTCGAGCAAAGAGGCACTGAGTTTGAAGGTAGGCCTTGAAATACATCCACAGGTACACCTCCAATTTACTCAAATTATGTCAATTAGCCTATCAGAAGCTTCTAAAGCCATGACATAATTTTCTGGAATTTTCAAAGCTGTTTAAAGGCACAGTCAACTTAGTGTATGTAAACTTGTGACCCACTGGAATTGTGCTATAGTGAATTATAAGTGAAATAATCTGTCTGTAAACAATTGTTGGAAGAATTACTTGTGTCATGCACAAAGTAGACGTCCTAACCGACTTGCCAAAACTATATTTTGTTAACATGAAATCTGTGGAGTGGTTGAAAAATTGGTTTTAATAACTTCAACCTAAGTGTATGTAAACTTCTGACTTCAACTGTGTGTAAATAAGATATTTCTGTTTTTAATTTGTATTACTTGTGCAAAAATGTGTAAAAACCTGTTTTGCTTTGTAATTATGGGGTATTGTGTGTAGATTGATGAGAAAAAGTATATAATTTAATACATTTTACAATAAAGCTGTAGCGTAACAAAATGTGGAAAAAGAGAAGGCGTCTGAATACTTTCCGAATGCACTGTATGTGTGTGAGTCAATGGCGGACACTCACAGCCTGCTAACAAGCTCCTCGTTAACCACAGAGATAAATGAACCATAAGTGCTTGGAGAGTGCATATAGCCTCATGTTGGTCACACACACACACACATACACTCTTTCTGTTTCTTCCACTGGTCCGTGACGAATTTCCAGAACATTTGCATCTGTTCCAGCTAATTGCATCTGAGTCTCCGGGGGGATATAATGCTCCATTTCCAGCAAAACCCATGTTTCCACGGAAACGCTTTGATCGTAATCCCCAACACACTTATTGCGCCCTCTTCCCTTCACCATACTCCCCCTTCACTCCTTTCCTGTCGCCATCCCCTCAATGATGTAACATGACTAGGGGTGGGGATATTATTTAAAACGTTTACCAGTAAACCACCAGAATTTTGGTATCTTTGAAGGATTTTATGTAATTTTTCACAAGACATCTAGTGGCCCTTTTGGGTACTTCAGATGATTAGAGGTGTCTAATTATCTCTGGTCCTCTGTGAGGCATTATCACATGTAAAATATATGAAATAATTAAATAAGATTATTAAAAAATAAAAACTATTGAATGACAAAGCTGTAAAACATTATCCTAAATATAAACCATCAACTTAGTGAGTATCATTGGTGTTTAATATGAAGGTTTATATGTATATACTTTTACAAACTTCCCAACGGGCACACACTGGTTGAATCAACGTTGAATTGTCTGTGCCCAGTGGGTTATTTATTTTACTATGTCAATATGTATTTGCTGTTACGTTACTGCCTTGTTCTAAAATGTATTAAATTAAATAAAATCCTCAGCAATCTACACACACTACCCCATAATGACAAAGCGAAACAGGTTTTTAGAAATGTTTGCATATGTACTAAGTGTCTCTTTATTGTAGGCAGAGATCAGGAAGTAGGTGATGAGTCAATGTGAGTCACAGAGACTAAAACACAGATGTCTTTATGGAGCAGGATGTTGTACAGAAACTAATTACTTCTGCCTCCAAGATCAGAAGTAAAACAGACAGTTCAGGCCTGTGTGTGTGTGTGTGTGTGTGTGTGTGTGTGTGTGTGTGTGTGTGTGTGTGTGTGTGTGTGTGACCAACACAAGGCTATATCTACTCTCCAAGCACTTATGGTTCATTTATCTATTTGGTTAACGAGGAGCTTGTTAGCAGTGTCCGCCATTTACTCACACACACACACACACACACACAGTGCATTCGGAAAGTATTCATACCTTTTTCCACATTTTGTTACGTTACAGCCTTATTGTAAAATTGATTAAATTATATTTTTTTATCATCAGTCTACACACAATACCCCATAAATACAAAGCGAAAACAGGTTTTTAGACATTTTTGCACAAGTATTAAAAATTAAGTAAAATAAAGTATTCAGACCCTTTGCTATGAGACTCGAAATTGAGCTCAGGTGCATCCTGTTTCCATTGATCATATTTGAGATGTTTCTACAACTTGATTGATTGGACATGATTTGAAAAGCCACACACCTGTCTATATAAGATCGCACAGTTGACAGTGCATGTCAGAGCAAAAACGAAGCCATGATGTCGAAGAAATTCTCTGTATAGCTCCGAGACAGGATTGTGTCGAGGCACAGATCTGGGGAATGGTACCAAAACATTTCTGCAGCATTGAAGGTCCCCAAGAACATAGTGGCCTCCATCTTAAATGGAAGAAGTTTGGAGCCACCAAGACTCTTCCTAGTGCTGGCCGTCTGGCCAAAAAGAGCCATCGGGGGCGAAGGGGCTTGGTCAGGGAGGTGACCAAGAACGCGATGGTCACTCTGACAGAGCTCCACAGTTCCTCTGTGGAGACAGGAGAACCTTCCAGAAGGACAACCATCTCTGCTGCACTCCACCAATCAGGCCTTTATGGTAGAGTGGCCAGACAGAAGCCACTCCTCAGTAAAAGGCACATGACAGCCCGCTTGGAGTTTGCCAAAAGGCACCTAAAGACTCTCAGACCATGAGAAACAAGATTCTCTGGTCTGATGAAACCAAGATTCAACTCTTTGGCCTGAATGCCAAGCGTCACGTCTGTAGGAAACCTGGCACCATCCCTACGGTGAAACATGGTGATGGCAGCATCATGCTGTGGGGGTGTTTTTCAGCAGCAGGGACTGTCTGACTAATCAGGATCGAGGCACAGATGAACGGAGCAAAGTACAGAGAGATCCTTGATGAAAATCTGCTCCAGAGTGCTCAGGACCTCAGACTGGGGCGAAGGTTCACCTTCCAACATGACAATGACCCTAAGCACACAGCCAAGACAACGCAGGAGTGGCTTTGGGACAAGTCTCTGAATGTCCTTGAGTGGCCCAGCCCAGCCAACCCGACCCGATCTCTGGAGAGACCTGAAATTTGCTGTGCAGCAATGCTCCCCATCCAACCTGACAGAGCTTGAGAGGATCTACAGAGAAGAATGGGAGAAACTCTCCAGTACAGGTGTGCCAAGCTTGTAGCATCATACTCAAGAAGACTCAAGGCTGTAATTGCTGCCAAAGGTGCTTCAACAAAGTACTGAGTAAAGGGTCTGAATACTTATGTAAATGTGTTATTTCAGTTTATATTTTAAATAAATTAGCAACAATTTCTAAAAGCCTGTTTTTGCTTTGTCATTCTCCCAAATGTAGGTGCCACCATCTTCATGTGATGTTACCACATAAACACTATCACACTTATTGCACCTTCCTCTCCCAACTCCCCTCCCTCCCTCCCTCCCTCCCTCCCTCCCTCCCTCCCTCCCTCCCTCCCTCCCTCCCTCCCTCCCTCCCTCCCTCCCTCCCTCCATCCATCCATCCTTCCATCCTTCCCCAAACTACCTTCCTCCCTCCTTCCCTCCCCATACCCCCTCCTTCCCTTGCGGTTTCCCTCAGTGATGTTACATGGTCTGTGTGATATCAGTGGAGATGTAGGAGAGGAGACGGATGCATTAAAGTTGGATCAGGTTTAGATTAAGTAGTAATTTAGCTGTCAGTCGGTTGGCAGGGGATCTGTGGTGCAGCTTTATCCATAGTGCTGTGTGTGTCAATGACAGCTTGTAAGTAAGCATTTCACTGGACTGTTTTACATCTGTTGTGCCCTCGACAAATAAACGTTTATTTAATTTGAACCCAATGTGCTACCAAAATGCGTGGGGGTATAACGCAAACGTCCACCAACCTAACGGCTGCGAGTTCTAATCTCATCACGGACAACTTTAGCATTTTAGCTAATTCGTAAATTTTCAACAATTTACTACTTTTTAGCTACTTTGCAACTACTTAGCATGTTAGCTAACCATTACCCTAACCCTTACCTTAACCCTTTTAGCTAACCCTTCCCCTAACCCTAACTTTAACCCTTTATCCTAACTCCTAAACTTCATCCTAACCTTAACCCCTAACCTCAACCCCTCACGTAGCTAACGTTAGCCACCTAGCTAGAATTCGTAACATATCATACGTTTTGTGAATTCGTAACATATTGTACATTTTACAAATTCGGAACATACCTATAATACCAAATTGTAATTCGGAACATATCATACAAAATGGGTGACGGAAATCCACAAATGAATATATACCTTACGAAACATAACATACCATACTAAGTGGAGTGTCTCGGATTTATGGCCAGAATAATATGAAATGCAAGACAAGGTTGTTTTGCTAGAAAAAATATTTTAGCTCTTTAGGTCTTTAGTTTTGACTGGTTTGGGCGTTTGAGACAAGTGGTTTTCTGCATTATAAAGATGCAACCATGGACACAAAACCATGCACTGTTTGTTTCTATGGCAAAGGCTGTGGAACAAGCCTAATCAGACATGCCTATGATAATGGTTCGCACAGGCAAAGTAAAACTATACAAATGACTTTGCTGGTGATGTGCGCCCCTCAAATTATACAAATGTAACAGCAGCCTTAGCGCACTGGAAACAATGATACAGATGTAATGTAACCATGTGCTAGTCAATGTATTATCTGAGCGGCACTGGTGCTCTCAAGTCAAAATTCCATTGCGTTCCACAGGTCACGTTTAGAAGTGAGTGTTTAATATAATAATCAAGGTTAGGGAAAGTTTTGCCGCGGCACACCGATTGAAAAACACTATCAGACAAATGATACAGATGCACCACGCACCTATAATTGTGAACGAGTGTGTTAGACTTCTAATCTGGCTAGTGACCATTTTAATTTATCTGGAATCGTGATCAATATTGAGTTTAATCCAATGAGTGTACTTAATTTAAAGTCCTAATAATTATATTAATAATTTATCCAATGTAATAGTTTTACATCCTGCATGCAGTTTTATTACAAATACAGACGTTACCAGAATACATTCACTGTACTACTCAGAGCTTCAATTTTTCAATATCCAATCTGAAATGTCCCAAAGAACCAATTTGAAATTGCAGCTCAAATAACCAATCCCAGAAGGGTTAGCTTTCTGTTCACATCCCTTGTCACAATTTCCTTATCTCATAGAGCCGTCTGGCAAAATACAAAAAAAAATACATAAAAAGCCTAATTTTCCTCAAAGCTACATTTAATTTCTACATTTCTGTCAGTCAGTCAGTCAGTCAGTCAGTCTGTCTGTCTGTCTGTCTGTCTGTCTGTCTGTCTGTGTGCGTCTCAAATCCCCTGGAAGCCGAGTTCAAAGACACTCTCTCAAAGTTGAGTCAGAGCTTTCTGAATCTACTTCAGCACTTTACACTCAGTGACAGTCTCATCTATAATCCTGTGTGTGTGTGTGTGTGTGTTGAGTAATCCCACAGCCCCCCGCCCCCTCCCAGAAAGCTGATACCATACTTAGCTGTGTCTGTAGGAAGAGATCATTGATTCTCCTAAGCCCATTCAGTTTGTGAGTCAACAAAAATTGATCTCAGTTTTCCAAGGTAATCTTCTTACCCCTGTAGGAAGATATGAGTGAATCTGTGCTATGAATGGGCACTGTGGCACTCATTGATGCACATACAGTTACATGCACGCATGTTCTCACGCATGTTTGCACACGCGCACGCACACACACGCACACACACACACACACACACACACACACACACACACACACACACACACACACACACACACACACACACACACACACACACACACACACGCTGATGATTGTCTTGTTGTGTATTGTTGGCAGACTATCCTGGTGGGGGATAGTGGAGTGGGTAAGACGTCTCTTCTGGTCCAGTTTGACCAGGGCAAGTTCATCCCTGGGTCCTTCTCTGCTACTGTTGGCATCTGCTTCACGGTGAGGGAGTGAGGGTGTAAGTGAGAGTGTGAGTGAGTGAGTGAGTGAGTGAGTGAGTGAGTGAGTGAGTGAGTGAGTGAGTGAGTGAGGGAGGGAGTGAGGGAGGGAGGGAGGGAGGGAGGGAGGGAGGGAGGGAGGGAGGGAGTTGGTTTGTGTCTGGCTACCGTAACTGTAATCATTCAATCGGCTCTCTTGCCTCATCTCCTCAGAACAAGGTGGTGACTGTAGACAATGTGAAGGTAAAACTACAGGTAAGTCAATCTGAATTAATCCCTGTTCAAATTTTTTTTGTTGCACAGACAGGGGGATTTATTTTAATATTGTGTGTATTCTTTTCTCTCCATGTCAGATGTGGGACACTGCAGGCCAGGAGCGGTTCAGGAGCGTGACACATGCCTACTACAGGGACGCACACGGTAAAACAGTCTTGACACATGTCTACTACAGGGACTCACACGGTAAAACAGTCTTGACACATGCCTACACTCTTAGAAACAAAAGTTTCTATCTAGAACTTTAAAGGGTTCTTTGGCTGTCCCCATAGGAGAACCCTTTGAAGAACTATTTTTGGTTCCAGGTAGAACCCTTTCTACACCTAAGCTTTTTTTGAGGAGTGCACTACAGGAACACCCACGTTAAAACAGTCTTGACACATGCCTATGTAACAGATCATACAGTACTTCGTAACTCTCTTGCGTTGTGTTTTTAAAGAAAGGACTGTCCAGCCAGCGTTCCCAGTTGATTTGTGTTTATTCTGACGATAGACACAAGGAAGCACATTAGATATGCAGGACAACAGTACGTTAATGGCTGTAGATTTGTGATTTGTTGCTTGCATGTCAATATCAGACTGGGTATTTTGTAATCAAACACCATAATAATGACAGAAATAGTACAAAATACAATAAAGAGAGTGTATAAGGAGAAGATGGAGGACAAGCTGAGGCAGAGCCAGGTGAGAGAGGTGTGGAAGGGTATGAGAAATATCACTGGCTTCAAAAAGTCAAACAGTGGGCAGACGGAGGGGACCCAGGACAGAGCCAATGAGCTGAACCAATTTTTTAACAGGTTCGATACTGGCCCTGTCCACCTCCCCTCCAGCTCCCCAGACCACACACCCTCACGGCTATCCCACCCCCACTTTGCTCACAGCACCTCTGCTGAGACAATCAGTGACCCCACCTCTGCCCCTGCCCCCCCTGGACTGATCCTCAACACCCCCCTTCCCCCCACCTCCCCACCTGGGCTGGCTTTCACCACCAACCAAGTGAAGAGAGAGCTGGAGAGACTACACCAGTGGAAAGCGGCGGGCCCTGATGGCATCAGCCCAAGGGTGCTGAGGGTCTGTGCTGACCAACTGTGTGGAATACTCCAGCGTCTTTTCAACCTTAGCCTGAGCCTAGAAAGGGTCCCTGTGCTGTGGAAAACATCCTGCCTCGTCCCAGTGCCCAAGAAGGCACACCCCACTGTCCTGAATGACTTCAGACCTGTAGCGCTAACATCCCACATCATGAAGACCCTGGAAAGGTTAGTCCTCGCTCACCTCAGACCCCTGGTGTGTTCATCAATGGACCCCCTGCAGTTTGCATACCAGCGCAAAATCGGGGTGGATGATGCAATCATCTACCTTCTGCAGAGGGCCTACTCTCACCTGGACAACGCAGGTTGCACTGTGAGGGTCATGTTTTTTTACTTCTCCAGTGCCTTCAATACCATTCAGCCCCTGCTACTGGGTGAGAAGATGAGGAGGATGAAAGTGGAAGCACCCTTAGTCTCCTGGGTCACGGACTACCTGACCGGTAGGCCACAATTTGTGCGTCTACAGAGCTGTGTGTCAGAACGGGCTGTTAGCAACTCAGGGGCCCCCCAGGGTACGGTCCTGTCCCCCTTCCTGTTCACCCTCTACACCTCAGACTTCAGATATAACTCTGAGACATGCCACCTACAGAAGTTCTCGGATGACTCTGCTATTGTAGGGTGCATCAGGGGTGGGCAGGAGGAGGAGTACAGGAGCACAATCAGTGACTTTGTGTTGTGGTGTGAGCAGAACCACCTTCAGCTCAACATCAGCAAAACTAAGGAGATGGTGGTGGACTTCAGGAGAACCAAGGCACAACTGACTGCAGTCCCTATAAAGGGGACGGATGTGGAAATGGTTGAGTCATACAAGTTCCTGGGTGTCCATATGGACAACAGACTGGAATGGGCTGGTAACACCGGGGCCCTGTACAAAAAGGGCCAGAGCCGACTCTACTGTTTGAGGAGGCTCAGGTCCTTCAAAGTATGCAGTAAACTACTGCATACCTTCTACCAGTCTGTGGTGGCCAGTGCCATCTTTTTTGCAGTGGTGTGCTGGGGAGCAAACATCAAAGCCGGTGATGCTTCTGGGGTAAATAGGCTGATCAGGAAGGCTAGCTCTGTCCTGGGGATGAGCCTTGACACTCTAGAGGAGGTGGCGGAGAGACGGATCCTGGCCAAACTGCTGGCCATCATGGACAACGTCACCCACCCTCTGCACACTATGGTTATGACGCAGAGGAGCACTTTCAGTCACAGACTGATCCCACCACGGTGTGCCAGAGAGCGCTACAGGAGGTCCTTCCTGCCGGCGGCTATGAGACTATATAATGCCTCACCGGGGTGCCGTGCCGTCGGCAACATAGATCTGGAACTGTTGGGGTGCTAGGACCTAGTTTAACAATTATGCATCCATCCGTGAGTAACTCTGGTCCGTCAGCACTCATCCACTCAGGACCTATTTATTCATACAGGTCTGTATATACATACTCATGTACAGTTGTTATATTATATCACATGCAATATTGTAAGTAATTATTGGACGTAGGCATTCACTCAGGAATGCATATTAGTATCCTGCCAGTTGCACCTTTTCTCATTGCTTTTAGTATATCGAATGTGCAATAAGTGCAGTTGTCCGTAATTAAACCCTGCGCACTAAGGACTGTATTTTAAGGGAATTACTATTATTACCCCAAATGATATCATACACACATTTAGCTATTAAAGTATCTCTTCCTGTCATTTACCTGTACAGTTTGTGTAAACATGCAAGTATTCACTTATCTGTAAATATAACTGTATACCTAACTGTACAGCTAATTTAACTAATTTAACCATGCAAAATTTTCACTTACCTGTTAATTTACCCAGTCTGTCTATTAAGTAAACTATTATTACCCTCGCTCATATCATACGCATTTTTAGCTACTGAAGTATTTCTCTGCCATCGACCTGTATAGTATAGTTAACCATCCAACATCCACCAATGTATAGTGTACATATTCAGCCAACCACTCATACTATGCAATGTCCTTTTATAGCTTTTTTTTTTTTTGCACTCCAGATATCTTGTATTTCTATACTTTTTCATACTGCCGCTCTATGTATCATGTACCGTGTATCTGTCTTTTGTGTACTTTTCGTTATGGCATTTTGCACCTGCCCTGTGTTTTGTTGTAGCTGCTTGACAATGAAATTTCCCCCCCGGGGGATCAATAAAGTACCTATCTATCTATCTATCTATCTATCTATCTAAATGTAAATACCTGACGATTGACACAAGGAAGCACATTAGTTGTGCAGGACAACAGGATGTTGATGGCTGTAGATTCGTGATTAGTCTGTTAGCATGGAAATAAATGGGAATTAGCAGGGAGTTAATGTGACCATTACAATTAAAGCCTTCTAGCTAACTTGCTCTTACAGCAATAACATACAAAGCACATCCCAGTATGCCCCCAATATCTAACAATTACCGTACACATCACATGAGGTTGGTGGCACCTTAATTGGGAGGACAGGTTTGTGTTAATGGCTGGAGTGGAATGAGTGGAATGGTATCAATGATGCCTTCGCTCCGTTTGATTCCATTCGCTCCGTTCCAGCCCTTGTCATGAGCCGTCCTCCCCTCAGCAGCCTCCTGTGGTACACACATATATATATATATACCCCTGGTCAAAAGTTTGGAATATTACTCATTCAAGGGTTTTTCTTTATTTGCTAAATGTTTTACATTGTAGAATAAAAGTGAAGACATCAAAACTATGACATAACACATAAGAAATCATGTAGTAACCAAAAAAGTGTGAAACAAATCAAAATATATTTTATATTTGAGATTCTTCAAATAGCCACCCGTTGCCTTGATGACAGCTTTTCACACTCTTGGCATTCTCTCAACCAGCTTCATGAGGACCGCCACAGGAATGGAAGACCCAGAAATACCTCTGCTGCAGAGGATAAGTTCATTAGAGTTACCAGCCTCAGATTGCAGCCCAAATAAAATGCTTCACAGAGTTCAAGTAACAGACACATCTCAACATCAACTGTTCAGAGGAGATGAATCCTTCATGGCTGAATTGCTGCAAAGAAACCACTACTAAAGGACACCAATAAGAAGAAGAGACTTGCTTGGGCCAGGAAAAACGAGCAATGGACATTAGACCGGTGGAAATGTGTCCTTTGGTCCAAAAGTCCAAATTTGAGATTTTTGGTTTCAACCTCAAACAAATTTTGATGGTTTGGGATGAGTCGGACCACAGTGAAGGAAAAGCATCCAACAAGTGCTCAGCATATGTGGGAACTCCTTCAAGACTGATGGAAAAGCATTCCAGGTGAAGCTGGTTGAGAGAATGCCAAGTGTGCAAAGCTGTCAAGGCAAAGGGTGGCTATTTGAAGAATCTCAAATATAAAATATATTTTGATTTGTTTAACACTTTTTTGGTTACTACATGATTTCTTATGTATTATGTCATAGTTTTGATGTCTTCACTTTTATTCTACAATGTAAAAAATAGTACAAATAAAGAAAAACCTTTACTGAGGCCACAGCTCTGGCTCTCCCTAGTGGGGGTCGTATGGCTACAGTCAGGACCTGATAATAGTCTATGGGAGTTTGTTTCAGTTAGTCTAATCCCCAATTTGCGGCAGCTATCTTGAGTTGTCTCTAATTGGGGATCCTATTTATATTCTTTGTGTTTACACCTACGTCAGAGATTCTTATGTGTGTTCCTTTGGTTTTGTGTGCACGCCAGTTCATGTCTCCCCTTTGTTCGGTTTTTGGATTACTTTATTGGAAAAAAGGAATGTCTTCACACTACAGCTCTGCGCCTCCGGTCCTGTATCATAGCGACCGTGACAACCGGGAGTGTATATACAGTATATATACATAGTAAACTCGTACACATTGTAAATACATAAATAGAATGCACTTTTTCAAAACGTGACTTATCGCTTGCATGTCAATATCAGACTGGGTATTTTGTAATCAAACATCATAATATTGACAGAAATAGTACAAAATACAATAAATGTAAGTACCTGACGATTGACACAAGGAAGCACATTAGTTGTGCAGGACAACAGGATGTTGATGGCTGTAGATTCGTGATTAGTCTGAGAAGAATTGACATTCACAATCTCTCCCTATCTGCAAGCATGACCAATAGCATAACACCTTATTGATATGTACATTCAAACAACCAATAGGAATGCATTAACATTGAATACATATTTCTGCAGTGTCAAGTGGAAACATAACCAACTCTGTTACACCTACTACAGGGACGCCTACAGTAAAACAATATTGTCAAGCCAATAATCTGGCTCTGGCTAGATTGGCCAGGGATCGCAGCCATAAGGAGATACCTGATACCTAACTTTCGTTATTAATATCATATTCATCTATTATTCATAGGCCTACATTTGTTTATTCTTTCTTTCTCACAGCCTTACTCCTTTTATATGACATCACCAGCAAATCCTCCTTTGACAACATACGGGTGAGTCTTGGACTTGGTCTCTGCCTGACACCTCTGCCATTATAATGACTTGATGCTCTGCAGGCATTGCAATATTACAATTATGTCCTGTGGGAATTGTAATGTTGGCAAATTACTAATCATTACAATTAGGAGGATATTGCCTGAATTGTAAACTGATACCATAAGGTGTTGATATGAACAATAATGTGTGTGTGTGTGTGTGTGTGCGCGCGCGTGTATGTGCACATGCAAACTCAATGGCCGAGTTCCTGCCCGACTACATTGCAATGCATCAGCCAATGGTTGTGTTCCACAACATTGACTGTGAAGTTGGGCACTAGATTACTATATCATATGATGTGATTAGCTGATATGTTAAATACAGTGCATTAGGAAAGTATTAAGACCCCTTGGTTTTTTCCACATTTTGTTAAGTTACAGCCTTAAAAAAATTGTTTTTCCATCATCAATCTACACACATAATGACAAAGCAAAAACAGGTTTTTAGAAATGTTTGCAAATTTATTTAAGCATTCAGACCCTGTACATTGTTGAAGCACCTTTGGCAGCGATTACAGCCTTGAGTCTTCTTGGGTATGACGGTACAAGCTTGGCACATCTGTATTTGGGGAGTTTCTCCCATTCTTCTCTTCAAATTCTCTCAAGCTCTGTCAGGTTGGATGGGGAGCATTGCTGCACAGCTATTTTTAGGTTTCTCCATAGATGTTCGATCGGGTTCAAGTCCATGCTCTGGACATTCAGAGACTTGTCCCGAAGCCACTCCTGCATTGTCTTGGCTGTGTGCTTAGGGTCGTTGTCCTGTTGGAAGGTGAAACTTCGCCCCAGTCTGAGGTCCTGAGCACTCTGGAGCAGGTTTTCATCAAGGATCTCTGTACTTTGCTCCATTCATCTTTTCCTCGACCCTGACTAGTCTCCCAGTCCCTGCCACTGAAAAACATTCCCACAGTATGATGCTGCCACCACCATGCTTCACCAGATCTGTGCCTCGACACAATCCTATCTCAGAGCTTTACGGATAGTTCCTTCAACCTCATGACTTGGTTTCTGCTCTGACATGCACTGTCAACTGTGTGCCTTTCCAAATCATGTCCAATCAATTGAATTTACCACAGGTGGACTCCAATCAAGTTGAAGAAACATCTCAAGGATGATCAATGGAAACAGGATGCACCTGAGCTCAATTTCGAGTTTCATAGCAAAGGGTATGAATACTTATGTAAATAGGTATTTTTTTATTTTATTTTTTATAATGTCATTATGGAGTATTGTGTGTAGATTGATGATGAACAACTTTTATTTAATCAATTTTAGAATAAGACTGTAACGTAACAAAATGTGGAAAACGTCAAGGGGTCTGAATACTTTCCGAATGCACTGTACCTATCCAGGCGTTGTACAAGTAGTATTGTTAGAGTTTCCCCACTTGTTACGAATTCATCAACCTCCCTTTTTGTCCTCTGATTGGCTGTTTCTCCCTCTGTAGGCGTGGCTTACAGAGATTCATGAGTATGCACAGAGGGATGTCGTCATCATGTTGCTGGGAAACAAGGTGAGAGGAATGGAAGGAATGGATAAGTGTGAAAAGCTTTTTATAGTGGAAGAAAAGGAGGAGTATGCTGTTTCGCCATACCTCACATAACACCACACACAAATGCTTGGACACTCTCTGACTCACTCAAGCTGGTTATTCTTTCCAGTTATTCAACTGAAATGAGACGTTCAGATAGTACAAGTGCATTGTGTTTTCCTGTGTTGACACTGAGATATTTGGCCTTTCTCTTCTCCAATGGTGTGAATCTCTCTTTTCCCCCTACAGGCAGACATGGCCAGTGAAAGAGTGATCAGGAGAGACGAAGGAGAGAAGCTGGCCAGGGTGAGCAGCATGGTCCCTTGTGAACTAAATCATGCATTGATGCCAAGGACAGATAGGTGCAACATTTAAAGTTACGCCAATATGTAGATCCTAATCTCAGGATTAAGCACACAGTTTTCTAAATTGACTATCCAATCCTTACCCAAGTTGAATGTAATCAATCTGTTTTCCTCTCCTGTGTTTCTCTCCAAGGAGTATTCTGTTCCTTTCATGGAGACCAGTGCCAAGACTGGGGTGAACGTTGATCTGGCTTTCATTGCAGTGGCAAAGTAAGTGACAATTGATATACTCTCTTACTACACTCACACTGGCATCATGGAATTACTCTGTGAATTTTTTTTTTTTAATGTCTCCCTCACTTTTCTGTGCTCATCCTGCCATCCCTTCCTCCATCCATCCATCCATCCATCCATCCATCCATCCATCCATCCATCCATCCATCCATCCATCCATCCATCCATCCATCCATCCATCCATCCATCCATCCATCCATCCATCCATCCATCCATCCATCCATCCATCCATCCATCCATCCATCCATCCATCTTTCTTTCGCTTCTGCAGGGAGCTGAAGCACAGGGCAGTCCATGACCAGCAAGCCAACGAGCCCAAGTTCCAGATTCATGAGTACATTGAGTCTCAGAAGGAAAAGTCTGGTTGCTGTAGCTACTTCTAAAGCAAATACCTCTTGCTCTCCCCTCTGACTCTATACTCCCCCGCTCTGCATCAGCTCTGCCCTGGCTCTGCCAGGCACAACCAAGGGGAGTGAAGAAGCACTACACAGCAAGGAGCTTACAGGGAGGGAAGCACGTCAACTAATCAGCTTTGGATGAGTGTGGGAGAATTGGCTTAGAGATGTTTCCCCCTTTTACAAGGGAGATCTGTCTCAAGATTAACACATTTCCCCATGACACTGTGTCACAATTCAAATGCAGTGACATACATGTGTCACAATGTGGAAAGTGTTGGGTTCTTGGTCTGGGTTGAGCAGGCAGAGTGAAGCAGAGGCAGACAATAAAATGCAGTTTTCAAACGTTTATTTTGTAAGGCATGGTTTTCTCCACATAAATTGTGATCAAGGTTTAAGCATGTTCTCAGTTCAAATTCTTACTTCAATTCCATAATTATTTTCCATACTTCGTAGCATGTGCTTTTACTTTTATCTTTAAAACCCATGCTAGTTACAAGGAAGTGATACAACCCAGGAGGCAGGTGTCCATTTTTTCAAGAGATCAATTTCAGCTTGACCCAACTGAACTAGCCATGTGCTCTCACCAAACAAAGCCATAAACACGGTCCAGCACAATCTGGGATCCACCATGCCTCCAGACAACATTCACTTCCTGTGAGCAGCTGCCTGGAACACAAAAACAAAGCATATGATGCGTTAATCAACCAATAAAAATGCTTCCATGCAAATAACTCACACCTGTGACATGGGCAAGGACCATTCTCTGCTGCTTTCAGATATATAACGAAACAATTTCATAATCTTGTGTTGCTGAAGTTATTTCAGGTTTCCAATTTGAATATGTTTTATTCAGAATATTATAATATGTTATTTACCTGGCCAGTAGTTTCTTGTTAGAATGCCAAATGTTGTATTTGATGTATGCTGCATAAAAAGTATATTTTTAAAAATGTTTTATATTTGTCTCTCACTTTACTGTGTGTGAGAGCGAGAGAGAGCGAGAGAGCAAGAGAGAGAGAGCGAGAGAAAGAGAGCGAGAGAGAGAGCGAGAGAGAGCGAGCGAGAGAGATGTCTTGTGAAAAATTACATAAAATCCTTGAAAGATACCAAAATTCTGGTGGTTTACTGGTAAACTTCAAACATTTTAAACAATATACCCTGTAGCTGAGTGACTCATTGCGAGCTTAGAGAACAGTGCTGTGGGGAACTGAGCGAGGAAAACTAAACTTCCGGAGGACCCATCATCCTTTCACTTCCTACCTTCTCTTCCGCTGTATCAGCTGCTAAAGCCACTTTTTAAATCACCCTAAATGTCAAGCTTCTGCCTCTAACCCTAGGAAATTATTTTCCACCTTCAAATGTGTATTTTACGTTTTGTCTATGGATGAGGAATCATGACGAAGCTATTTATTCACATAAATAGCCATAGCCTATCACAGTGAAAAAAATCATAGAGATCCTATTAAATTCATTATAACAAGGCAACAGAAAAAACATGTCGTCCCATACGAATGATGCAGCGCCCCTCTGCGGCCAATCGGTGTATTTTTGAAAATTACGGGTCTTTATGGCAAGACGCATCATTCACCCAAGTTTCATCAAAATAGGGCCAGTGGTGTCTAAGATGTTGCATGTGACTAATGTATGTACAGTTGATTACTATAGCGCCCCCCTTGGGCCAATCAGTGTAATTTTGTAGATGACGAATTTAAATGGCAAGACGCATCATTCACCCAAGCTTTGTCAAAATCGGGCCAGTGGTGTCTGAGATATCGAGTGTGACTAATGTACGTACAGTTGATTACTATAGCGCCCCCCTTGGGCCAATCAGTGTAATTTTCTAGATTACAAATTTCAATGGCAGGCAGGCAGACAGACAGACAGACAGACAGACAGACAGACAGACAGACAGACAGACAGACAGACAGACAGACAGACAGACAGACAGACAGACAGACAGACAGACTGACTACATTGGTGGATGGTGCATGGTTTACTATACTATACAGGTTGATGGCAGAGAAATACTTCAATAGATAAAAGTGCGTATGATATGAGTGAGGGTAATAATAGTTTACTTAATATACAGACTGGTTAAATGAACAGATAGATAGATAGGTACTTTATTGATCCCCGAGGGGGACATTTCTTAAACAGGTAAGTGAATATAAGTATATATTTTGCATGGTTAAATTAACTGTACAGGTAAACGACAGGAAGAGATACTTAAATAGTTAAATGTGTGTATGATATAATTTAGGGTATTAATAGTAATTCCCTTAAAATACAGTCCTTAGTGCGCAGGGTTTAATTACAGATAAATGCACGTATTGCACATTCGATATACTAAAAGCAATGAAAAAAGATTGACAGCTTGACCCAACTGACAGGATACTAATATGCATTCCTGAGTGAATTGCTACGTAAGTTAAGTCCAAGAATTACTTGCAATATTGCACGTGATATGATATAACAACTGTACATTAATATGTATATACAGACCTGAATGATTAAATAAGTCCTGAGTGAATAAGTGATTACAGACCAGAGTTACTCACGGATGGATGCATAAACGTTGAACTAGGTCCTAACACCAAGGCCTGAAGCTCGTCCATCTTGTTATGTAGCGATCTCACATTGCCCATAATGATAGACGGCTTGTACTTCCTCAGCTTTGCTTTACACTTCAATCCCGCCCTACGTCCACGCCGTCGCCTTTTCAACTCGTCCGGAATATAAAACTTTTCCCTGTGGTGCAGCAGCGCTGCGTGAGCTGAATCCAGGAACTGAGCTCTGTTGTAAATAATTGTAGACTCACGTGTACGTTCGGCGCTGAGAAAAATAAAAAGTGCCTCAGTGATAAAAAGGACCACTAAAACCTTCGTAAAACAGTAGCACTCCATAATCCTGAACTATTATAGTTCAACTGTTGCAAAAGAACTCACGAAAAACAGACGAAAAACATACTAAAACAACAATTTATGCACGAACAATGGGAACTGCTTAACAGGCGACCAGCAGGGCGGCACCAATACTCTAAGAAAGCTACAGCAAAGTTGATACTGTGAGATTTCAAAACCTTTAAAACCATGACTAGAGAGACTGTCAACGAATACAGCAAATAGCTGCTGTTTGTATGAGTGAGTTCATGTTTAAGTTCTTACTCAGCACTGTCAACACTCTGTATTCAACAAATGCATGTTCTTACTATTTCCATTTAGCGCTACAAGAAGCACTGCAGCAGTAATGAATGAGTAGGACAGTGTAGCGATTGGCTTGTGTTGTTGTTATTAATTCGATTCAATTCAATTCAGCAGCTTGGGTCTTTTTTAATAGGAATATTTCACTTTCTCTGTTCACAGGAGTAACAACATGAATTTGAGCATGAGGCAGAAATAATGCGGTGCGACTCGAGTTTTGCCATCAGCTTGAAGATGGTGTCCCTTTTTGGTCAGTGTCAGTGGAGGAAAGGGAGCGGAGGGATGTTGAGAGGCGGACCCTCAGTCTGCTGCTCTCTCCCTCCGCTGAGACTGACCATCAGATGCAGGCACCATCAGCCCCGTAAAATAAAAATAAATAGCAAATAATTTAAATGTATAGTCGCTCAGCTGTGCCTTGAAAATAATTTAGGTTAGGGTTAGGCATAAGGTTATCAGTGTGATTAAGGTTATGGTTAGGTTTAAAATCATATTTTAAGAGGAACAATTTTAGAAATAGACGGGGTTTATGCTAAAGCCACTTTCTATAATTCCCAATGTCAAAAGGTTGATGACATCTGCTCCTCATTCACTCAGCCTATTGAGTCTACTGTTCCCACTCACACAGAACTACCCAACACCTTGACCTCTTTCTCCCCTCTCTCTCCAGATTAAATCCTGCAACTAGTGAGGTCCAGCCACCAGTCAACATGCCCACTCTACCCCACCCCCTCCTCCCTTTTCCAGACCATCTCTGAAGACCTCCCATTCCTCACTTCTCTCAATAACTCATCCCTGACCACTGGCTGAGTCCCCTCTGACTTCAAAATGGTCAGAGTTGCTACCCTCCTCAAGAAACAAACATTCGACTCCTCTGATGTCTAAAACTACAGACCGGTATCCCTTCTTTCTTTTCTTTCCAAAACACTTGAGCGTGCCGTCTCTGACCAACTCTCTCGTTATCTCTCTCTTGACCGTAAAAAGTCAGGCTTAAAGACGGTTCACTCAAGCGAGACTGCTCTTCTCTGTGTCATTGAGGCCCTCTGCACTGCCAAATCTGACTCTCTCTCCTCTGTTTTCATCTTCCTAGATCTATCAGCTGCCTTTGATACTGTGATTCATCAGATCTTCCTCTCCACCCTCTCAGGGCTGGGCATCTCAGGCTCTGCACACTGTGGATTGCATCATACCTGGCAGGCCGTTCCTATCTGTGTCTGCACCAGGTATTCTCATTACTGGTCTTGAAGCCTGACTGGTTAGAGTCAAGAGAGAGATAACGAGAGAGTTGGTCAAGTCTTGTGAAAAATTACATAAAATCCTTGAAAGATACCAAAATTCTAGTGGTTTACTGGTAAACTTCAAACATTTTAAATAATATACCCTGTAGCTGAGTGACTCATTGCGAGTTTAGAGAACAGTGCTGCGGGGAACTGAGCGAGGAAAACTAAACGTCCGGAGGACCCATCATCCTTTCACTTCCTACCTTCTCTTCCGCTGTATCAGCTGCTAAAGCCACTTTTTAAATCACCCTAAATGTCAAGCTTCTGCCTCTAACCCTAGGAAATTATTTTCCACCTTCAAATGTGTATTTTACGTTTTGTCTATGGATGAGGAATCATGACGAAGCTATTTATTCACATAAATAGCCATAGCCTATCACAGTGAAAAAAATCATAGAGATCCTATTAAATTCATTATAACAAGGCAACAGAAAAAACATGTCGTCCCATACGAATGATGCAGCGCCCCTCTGCGGCCAATCGGTGTATTTTTGAAAATTACGGGTCTTTATGGCAAGACGCATCATTCACCCAAGTTTCGTCAAAATAGGGCCAGTGGTGTCTAAGATGTTGCATGTGACTAATGTATGTACAGTTGATTACTATAGCGCCCCCCTTGGGCCAATCAGTGTAATTTTGTAGATGACGAATTTAAATGGCAAGACACATCATTCACCCAAGCTTTGTCAAAATCGGGCCAGTGGTGTCTGAGATATCGAGTGTGACTAATGTACGTACAGTTGATTACTATAGCGCCCCCCTTGGGCCAATCAGTGTAATTTTCTAGATTACAAATTTCTATGGCAGGCAGGCAGACAGACAGACAGACAGACAGACAGACAGACAGACAGACAGACAGACAGACTACATTGGTGGATGGTGCATGGTTTACTATACTATACAGGTTGATGGCAGAGAAATACTTCAATAGATAAAAGTGCGTATGATATGAGTGAGGGTAATAATAGTTTACTTAATATACAGACTGGTTAAATGAACAGATAGATAGATAGGTACTTTATTGATCCCCGAGGGGGACATTTCTTAAACAGGTAAGTGAATATAAGTATATATTTTGCATGGTTAAATTAACTGTACAGGTAAACGACAGGAAGAGATACTTAAATAGTTAAATGTGTGTATGATATAATTTAGGGTAATAATAGTAATTCCCTTAAAATACAGTCCTTAGTGCGCAGGGTTTAATTACAGATAAATGCACGTATTGCACATTCGATATACTAAAAGCAATGAAAAAAGATTGACAGCTTGACCCAACTGACAGGATACTAATATGCATTCCTGAGTGAATTGCTACGTAAGTTAAGTCCAAGAATTACTTGCAATATTGCACGTGATATGATATAACAACTGTACATTAATATGTATATACAGACCTGAATGATTAAATAAGTCCTGAGTGAATAAGTGATTACAGACCAGAGTTACTCACGGATGGATGCATAAACGTTGAACTAGGTCCTAACACCAAGGCCTGAAGCTCGTCCATCTTGTTATGTAGCGATCTCACATTGCCCATAATGATAGACGGCTTGTACTTCCTCAGCTTTGCTTTACACTTCAATCCCGCCCTACGTCCACGCCCGTCGCCTTTTCAACTCGTCCGGAATATAAAACTTTTCCCTGTGGTGCAGCAGCGCTGCGTGAGCTGAATCCAGGAACTGAGCTCTGTTGTAAATAATTGTAGACTCACGTGTACGTTCGGCGCTGAGAAAAATAAAAAGTGCCTCAGTGATAAAAAGGACCACTAAAACCTTCGTAAAACAGTAGCACTCCATAATCCTGAACTATTATAGTTCAACTGTTGCAAAAGAACTCACGAAAAACAGACGAAAAACATACTAAAACAACAATTTATGCACAAACAATGGGAACTGCTTAACAGGCGACCAGCAGGGCGGCACCAATACTCTAAGAAAGCTACAGCAAAGTTGATACTGTGAGATTTCAAAACCTTTAAAACCATGACTAGAGAGACTGTCAACGAATACAGCAAATAGCTGCTGTTTGTATGAGTGAGTTCATGTTTAAGTTCTTACTCAGCACTGTCAACACTCTGTATTCAACAAATGCATGTTCTTACTATTTCCATTTAGCGCTACAAGAAGCACTGCAGCAGTAATGAATGAGTAGGACAGTGTAGCGATTGGCTTGTGTTGTTGTTATTAATTCGATTCAATTCAATTCAGCAGCTTGGGTCTTTTTTAATAGGAATATTTCACTTTCTCTGTTCACAGGAGTAACAACATGAATTTGAGCATGAGGCAGAAATAATGCGGTGCGACTCGAGTTTTGCCATCAGCTTGAAGATGGTGTCCCTTTTTGGTCAGTGTCAGTGGAGGAAAGGGAGCGGAGGGATGTTGAGAGGCGGACCCTCAGTCTGCTGCTCTCTCCCTCCGCTGAGACTGACCATCAGATGCAGGCACCATCAGCCCCGTAAAATAAAAATAAATAGCAAATAATTTAAATGTATAGTCGCTCAGCTGTGCCTTGAAAATAATTTAGGTTAGGGTTAGGCATAAGGTTATCAGTGTGATTAAGGTTATGGTTAGGTTTAAAATCATATTTTAAGAGGAACAATTTTAGAAATAGACGGGGTTTATGCTAAAGCCACTTTCTATAATTCTAAATGTCAAAAGGTTGATGACATCTGCTCCTCATTCACTCAGCCTATTGAGTCTACTGTTCCCACTCACACAGAACTACCCAACACCTTGACCTCTTTCTCCCCTCTCTCTCCAGATTAAATCCTGCAACTAGTGAGGTCCAGCCACCAGTCAACATGCCCACTCTACCCCACCCCCTCCTCCCTTTTCCAGACCATCTCTGAAGACCTCCCATTCCTCACTTCTCTCAATAACTCATCCCTGACCACTGGCTGAGTCCCCTCTGACTTCAAAATGGTCAGAGTTGCTACCCTCCTCAAGAAACAAACATTCGACTCCTCTGATGTCTAAAACTACTTTCTTTTCTTTCCAAAACACTTGAGCGTGCCGTCTCTGACCAGTCTCTACTTTCTTTTCTTTCCAAAACACTTGAGCGTGCCGTCTCTGACCAACTCTCTCGTTATCTCTCTCTTGACCGTAAAAAGTCAGGCTTAAAGACGGTTCACTCAAGCGAGACTGCTCTTCTCTGTGTCATTGAGGCCCTCTGCACTGCCAAATCTGACTCTCTCTCCTCTGTTTTCATCTTCCTAGATCTATCAGCTGCCTTTGATACTGTGATTCATCAGATCTTCCTCTCCACCCTCTCAGGGCTGGGCGTCTCAGGCTCTGCACACTGTGGATTGCATCATACCTGGCAGGCCGTTCCTATCTGTGTCTGCACCAGGTATTCTCATTACTGGTCTTGAAGTCTGACTGGTTAGAGTCAAGAGAGAGATAACGAGAGAGTTGGTCAAACCCCTGCAACTTATCCAGAATTCTGCAGCCCTCCTTGTCTTCAACCTTTCCAAGTTCTCCCATGTCACCCCGCTCCTCCGCACACTACACTGGCTTCCATGGTCAGTGGGGATTTTAGCATGTATATCTTGGTGGGGAAAACAATGGTTTGGGGATGCATGCCAGCAAAGCCACTACACAACACAACACTAAACAATACATTAATTGCACTATAACGGTGACAAACAGAATTCAGAACATGGGCCGTTCTTACAGTGTTCTCCCTGTACACCAAGTCAGAACCATAGGATAAATAAAGGGGGCATATACAGTAAGCAGGCAATGAAAGCTCTTACAATATTCAATGATTACATTTCTATACAACAGGTTATAAAAAAAAATGTTTAACCTTTATTTAACTAGTTAAGTCAGTGATCTTCAGGTTGTAGCTCTAGAAAGAGGTCAGAGTTCCCGACTTACAATTCCAAGATGGATGACCGTTCAAAATGTATTTTCCCAGTTGGAGCTCGTTTTTTCCCGAATTCCCAGTTGTCTTGAACTCAGTGAAGACAGTTTCCCAGTTCAGAGTTAACAGTTGTTTTGAGCGTGGCAGAAATCATGCTGGATTGACAGCATGGCCATGTTGAATGTTTATCATTTTAAGCTTCGAAAAGATACCCTTAAACCGAGACTTGGGACCACACAGCCACACCACTGAATAGCAGGCTAGTGATTGCTTTGCAATGCAGCGATTTCCAACTTGATGTGTAATGTTTATGTATAATGGACAATGTGCACCGATACGTTTTATCTATAATTTCTCTTCATTATTTTTCTTCATATTACAAGGATTAAAAAGCATTTGCCAGTAGATTGTCGACTTGATTCATGATGATGACTGCTAGCTTGCTAGCTAAGATTTTGAAAGTATGATGTTGACATTATCAGTCCAATCAAAGCTACTGTAGATATAACGTGATTTTACTTAATTTTATCTGTAGCCAATGGCCTTGAGCCTTCTTGGATGGGCACTTCTAATGTAACTCTATGGCAGCACCCAAGGGGCTTGAATTTTCGAGGTCTACCCTTAGATTTGGCGGTGACGTAGTGTCCCCAAGAGTGACAGAACACTGAGCCAATCACGGTGCAACTAGAGAACATTATCAACCCGTACACTCTGTATTTTCCGCTGGCTGCTCCACAACAGAAAGCACTGAGCTAGGCTGAAACACCTGAATTTTGGAGCTGCCTTACTCAAGAAAGCAAAAAAGAGACCATGTTTGTATGCAGCTTTATTAACTCAATGATATATATATTTTTTTGTTTTGCAAGCTGATATGTGACACGTATTGATGCCAAAATAACATGCCAAATAGACTTAAAAAAATAATAATAATAATGTGGGGCTCAAAACAGTTGGGGGTTCTGATCCACCTGCCCTGAATGACGGGTCTCAACTGTCCTTTGTACTTGCCTATGGAGCAGCAAAAGGAACTGCGCCTCCCTATCGTCAGGCTATGGTCAAATCCTACCCCCCAACCCGAGCACTCCGTTCTGCCACCTCTGGTCTCTTGGCCCTCCCACCCATACGGGAGGGCGGGCAGCTCCCGCTCAGCCAAGTCTAAACTCTTCTCTGTCCTGGCAGCCCAATGGTGGAACCAGCTTCCCCCTGCAGCTAGGACAGCAGAGTCCCTGCCCATTTTCGGAAACATCTGAAACCCTAGCTCTTCAAAGACTATTTTAAATAATCCCACATCCCCCCGCCCCCCCCCTCCTCACCCGACCCCCCCAACAAAAATAAATAAATAAATACCTTTCGTGAAGTAACACTCACACTCCACTTTACTAGCTGTGACTTTACTGTTAGCTACTTTATTTATATATTTTGTTTTATTTACTATGATGAATGTGGTTGTCCCACCTAGATACCTTAAGATGAATGTACTAACTCTAAGTCGCTGTGGATAAGAGCATCTGCTTAATGACAAAAATGCAAATGTTTATGACTTTGTGGCTGTGGTAACCAGTGATGACCGTTAACAAGGCGACACTCCATCTAAACTTCTCCTCCCCATTTACTGGATTGGTTGAACAGTGCAGAAGAGAACCTCCCCGACATTACTCGCGGGGCAAATTCTTTCTCTATTATGCATGTATTGTTATTTTTTTGCTCAGAAATCTCGGGGAACCCTGATGTAGGTTCTATAGTTTCAGGCATTTATTTTACGCCTGCTACGTTAGTTGACGACAGCGTTTTCCTAAAGGAGATTACTGATTGGTCTTGTCACCTGTCAGACCAGAACACGTCACCGTCAACTTTAAAAACTAAGCCCAGTTGATTTGAGCACACAGGCAAGAGTTATTTTGTGGGTATTGCAAAGCCTTGACTGGGTGAAGACAGTTCAAACTTAGTTACTTGATTTCAACGTTTCTGTGAGGAACTTACCAGAGGCGCAAGTGAAAGGTTTCAGCTAACAGAAAGTAAATTGTCACAGTGACACGTCGTGCGAATTAGTTAGTCCGTCAGTCTAATTTCTGTTCGGTTGTTTGTTTTCATTTCTTTGTTGTGACTATCTGTGGGAATATTTGATCAGCGGCAACATTATGTCAACTCTCCGGCCTAGACTTTGTGTTTTAGATAAAGGGTCGAATGGCTACGGCTTTCATCTGCACGGTGAGAAAGGGAAAACCGGACAGTTTATCCGACTCGTGGAACCAGACTCTCCCGCCGCCACCGCCGGTCTCTTCGCCGGGGACCTACTCATGTTCGTTAACGGGGACAGCGTGGAGGGCGAGAGCCACCAGCAGGTCGTTGCCCGGATACGAGCCACAGCGGGCAGCCTCGAGCTGATCGTGGTAGACGCTGAGACGGTGGAGGTACTGAAGAAGCACAGCTTAAAGTGCCGTAAAGAGTATGTCACGCAGGGCATCCCGTTACCGCGCAGCGAGTCGGACCATGGGGATGCAGCGAAAAGCAACGGGACCTCGAGAGAGACTATCCCCACAACGGCAGAGAACGGCAACCTCTCCCTACAGAGGCTGAGTGTGAGCTCCAAGGTAAAAGGGACTTTAAGAAAAGTGTTACCTCCATTAGGTTAATTTCGCGGAATTACATTTTATATGGGCAATTTTGTTTTTGTTATTGCAATTTTCTTAGGCCTAGAAGGATTGGAGAGCTGACCAGCGGCAACGACTTGCTGTCAACAATATATATTTAACCTACATCCTACCCTATTTCATTGTGAACTATATTTTAGCTACATTGTTATGAATTAAGTGTGATTTCTACAGCACACATACCCTTTCTATCTAAGATCCAACAGGTGCCTGTACTTTACTTACTCTCATGGTGTGACAAGGACAGACACGGATAGTGATGGTCATCTTTTCTATATAATTTTATCAATCAAAACGTTATATAAAAGCTTTTAATCTCTTATCAGAAAGCTGTACATACGAAACATAACCACCCTGAAATGTCTTTATCTGAGCTGGAGTGTCTGGTTAAAAGGCATACTTAAAAGGTCATGTGAAAATGGTCACCTTGGATGCGGTGAAAGCCAGGGTAAGGGGAGGTGAGGTGACAGATCTCAGTGGAATGCCACTGAACAGTTCTGTCTACTGAGAGTCATTGTGTTAAATTGGTCCCTATTCTCTTCTAAACCACCTGTTCAGGTTTGTCTCGTCAGACAAGATCTAGAACCATGGCCCTGAGGTGTTCCAAGCACATCTGATGCTATGTTCATGTCTTCTGTCAGGATTGTGACGAGCTGTTTTATTAGCCTTCGGCTGAACAGTCAACACTTGATGCTGGTACAGTAGACCAATATCAGTTTTTTGCTAATTATATGCTGTCTAGATCCAGGGTTTGTTGGTTCTGTGTCTGTCACTAGAAGCTAGAGCGTTTTTGTAAGCTCCATATGTTGTGTTCCAGACATTTACAGAGACTCACTTTTCTCTCTTTTTATTGTACGTTTGTATTGTGTAGTAGAGCATCACAGTTATTCTGTTAGAGAGCTGAACAGACCACGTAACCATCATGTCCCTTAACATGCCATAGAGCTAGAGACAACACCTGTCTGTTTACTGTCCCAATAAGGTATGTGATCAGCACAACATAGGAAATGAGAGCCATGCTTATAGCCCCCACGTCCATGTCATCTTATTCAATATAATCTAAAAGGCTAAATTGAATCCAGATCAGCACTAGTACGTTGAGATGCTTTATGAATATGGGCCCAGCACAAAATGGCTACCAATCCATCTTAATGATCAGATCAATTTCTAAGCCAGAGACCTCTTGGTTTTCCTGAGGTCGGAATATCAGAAATTCCTCATTAATCAGGAAACTTTTATCTCTGAGAAAGTGACAGCTGAGCTCTAACATACAAACTCCTCCCTGGCACCATCCGTCCACCTCTGTACCTCACCAGCCTCATACAGAGGGTTATGAAATGCATTTTTTATATGGTAATTCATCCGTGAGTGTGTAGGGGTCAGTCAGATAGGTAGAACTTGTACAATGTCTTTATGTAACTGTGTTAGGCAGTGCAAGGTCTGCCCTCTGATTTATAGCCATTGTGCAACAGCAGCACAAATGGCATGAATAGAAAATCAGATCACTCTCAGGCTTGCCTTGATGTGTAGCTAGGGTCTCCTAAATAGTAGCTTCTGTAACCAGGAGTGTTTCCTGGTCTGGTCGTCCTGATCGGTCAGATTCAGTTCAGCTGATGTGTTCCGACCATAGAGATGTATAGAGATCTCTACCTGGAAATAAGCAGTTTTTGCATGGATGTTTCCATTGAGGGTTTCCACAATTTTAAAGTAGTCTACTGGGTGGGGATTCCTATGGGTTGGGAGCGATCAGACAATGATCAAACATTGTCTTCTTCAAATTGGTTTGCTTAGTTTGTAAATGGCTTTAAGCTATATTACATAGCTAGGTGGGACAACTACATATGTGACTCGTTTCAGGAAACTAGGCGTATGTTGCAAGTAACTATTTGACAGAAGAGGCATTGGAACTTTTTTTATCTAAATGTGTTTTTTGGCAGAAATGTCTTATCACTAATGTGCCTTAATAAGAAACTTGTATGCCATCTATAAATACTAATAAAACATTTAAATTACGAGCCTAGTTGGTTTAGCCACGGAAAAAGACAGGAACCTTCCCGCTAGCCATGATTGGCTGAGATTATGGATGGGCTGGACATGTCGAGAGATGTGTTCTGATGGGTCTGCCATGTAGCATACTTCTGTCTATAATATGAGCTGCTCAGAATGTGTAGGTCATCCTTTCTAACGCTGATTTTTAAAAAGATATCACAAAGAACTGCAAAAGTGTTGCTAATGTGCTCCACTTTCTGGAGAACAGATTGTTGAAATCAGTGGAATGCCCAGTGGAAACAGAGTATGATAGCTAAGGAAATTTAGAAAATTCAGGCGTTTTTTGAAAAGGGAACATACAGAAGGCTGTTGTGTAAAACACGGATTACATCTTCAAACTAAGGGCAACCATGGCATCCTTGACAGAGGGAAAAGCGTCCATCCATGTATACGGGTAAGTGAGCCTAGCAAGCTACATTTCCAGATATTACACGTTTCTAATTTTGCCAGTCATTTTCATTGCAAGTTAAAGCGCACTGTTGGCTAGCCAGCTAATGTTAGCTGGCTGGCTCGCTAGTTAACATTACGTGTATGATCTGTGTAGTAATATTATTTGTTTCTCAGTTATCCATTTGCATTGCTAGTTATAGCCTAATGTTAGCTTGCTAGCTAATATTTAACCTAGTGGGTTAGCTTTAGCTACCTGCAGATTCATGCATGGTAGTTGGGATTATGGTTCATTGACTAGACAAGACTCCACTATGCAAGTAACCATTTCACTGTACCGTTTACACCTGTATCCTGTGCATGTGACAAATGAAACATTTTATTTGATATAGTGTGTGTTTACCAGAGTCTGTAATGTGAAGAACAAGTCAAATTAGGATATAACGTTAGGCCAACGAGACTGTGTCCAAGTTCTAAAATTCTCCAGTAGAATGCCCTGCTTTTTATTTAGTCACACTCACAACAGTAATCTATTTTCTGTAATTCGCTTGCCATTAACTTGTAGTTAATGATCTTGTGAATTTATTTTCTTTTAATAATTAATACAAATTAGCTTTTAAGATGTCAGTTATGATATGGTCATTATTTGAACTGGCTAGCCAGCTAACTTAACGTTAGCTAGCTAGCTAACAAACTAGAAACTAACCAAAACATTGTTTAGAAAGTTGCTTTTAGTTGCCTGGTTTGCTAGATTGACATATACTAAATTCATTTTTAAATGGATGGGTTTTAATGGTGTTAAATTACGAGTTATTTTATTTTGGATCTCCAAAAGTATAAACCCAAAAGCCTGTTGTTTTTCTTTTTATACTTTTTCATAACGACATAGACAAGTTGGATGACAATAGAATGTTCATGATGTCACTGCGACAACTGTCTACAGACATGTTGATGGAATTAGTATAAACCAGCTCCAGGATTATTTTAAGATACTCTTTGAAGAGGTAGGGTTTCAGTTTTTAGAAGATGGGCAGTGACCTGTCCTAGCTTTAGGGGGAAGCTGGTTCTACCATTGAGGTGCCAGGACAGGAAATGGCTTGGACTGGGCTGAGAGGGAGCTGCCCTTCTGTAGGGGTGGTTGGGCCTAGAGATCAGAGGTGGATTAGGGTGTAGGGTTTAAAAAAATAAATACAAAAATATATTTAACCTTTTTTATTTAACTAGGCAAGTCAGTTAAGAACACATTCTTATTTACAATGACGGCCTACCTACAGGGTCAGCCGTAGTAGTACGGCGCCCCTGGAGCAAATTAGGGTTAAGTGCCTTGCTCAAGGGCACATCGGCAGGTTTTAATCTTGTTGGCTCGGGTATTCGAACCAGCGACCTTTTGGTTACTGGCCCAACGCTCTAACCGCTAGGCTACCTGCCGCCCTAAACTGGTCAATAGTAGTATACTATGGGAATAGGGTGCCATTTGGGAGTTGGGGTTAGGTGATGTCAACCTTTGTCCTATTGTGATTTATGTACTCCTAAAACATTGGGATATGATGGTTTCTCCCGGTATTGGCCACCCCCCAGCTAAAACCACTGTTGGGCTATAGCGCAAAATCACATGCTACAACTGGACGAATCATGACGAAATATAATGTTGTTGAAAGCCTGGCAAGCAGCTACATAGAACCATATAGGGTTCTTCGGTTTGTCCCCTTTGCAGAGAGTTTTACCTAGAACAGTGTGTCAGAGGAGGCTGGTGGGAGACTCTATAGGAGGACATTAGCCTTTAAGATTAAACTCTTTATGACAGTACATTACATATTAAAAGGCCATTCTTTGATGGCCTAGTTATACCTTAACAGTGGTGTTTGGAGACTCTTGGTTTACAGGCCACATCAGTCCTGCAAGTCACATTATGCTGGCTTGCAAAGTGATGCATAATTTCCAGAGTGAAGATATCCAACAATTTGGAACTTTTAGTCACCCACAACCTGCATTCAGAATGACTGCCAGGGTAGGGCAGCTTGATTAATGGGACTACCTAAATCATCTAAACTGGAAAAATTCTATTTAGATGGGTGCAAAAAAAGTCCAACTAGAAGTCCAACTTTATCTTTGTGTAGCATAAGATTAATCAGCCAATCAATGTACAACCAGATTTAAACAAACAATACAGATAATCAACCTTCAATAGAGCATGCTGGGAAATATGATAATAATGGGTGTGGTTTTGAGTGTTTTACTCTACACAGTACACAATCACACTCAACTTTGGTTATTAACACCAACACTGGGGTTATTTTACACCCCTGAGTGTTACTATCACTCTTCCAGAGTTAATTTTACTCCTGAATCTACACTAGAAATTATTCATTGAAAAATCAACGCTAGGTAAAACTGGCCCATTTACTGTGTACCATACAATACACTGCTGGTCCACTAATATTCCCTTCTATCCTCCTACTCTCTTCTCAGTAAAATCACAGAAAATACAAATTTGAAAGACAGAAATCATGGCAAACATATGAAATATGTCAGTACTGTATATGCACAATGATTCATAGAGTACCAGATACATGCACAAATATTTCCATATAGGTACAGTTTAAAGCATTCTGACACCTATATTATAACTTATCAAAATACTAAACTCCTGATAAAGTTTAAACACTGAGGTAAACACTAATGCGCAGGCACTATTTACAAGATAAAACTATAAGAAATGCTTATTCAGTTGGGTTCTATGTAGAACCCTTCTTGCCTTCCAAAACAATCATCAAATAACAATTTCTTCCAAAAACTGTCTGTCTAACCTACATTCCTCTCTTGCGTTCTGCAGGCCTATATGACATGGGCGATTTATTGAAATAGGCTATAGCAAATGGGAATAGGCAGATTACTCTGAATGTCACTGTGAATTTGCTGCCCGACTCCATTATGTACTGCAAGGTTCCAGTCAAGTTAAAATAGGCTAAACCATTCTGTCACGTCACAATGTCGTCACCATCGATGATGGCTGTCAATCATTGTCGATAGACGATCCTATCGTAATATTGCACAACCCTATTTGGGACGCAACCTATTGTTTAATGTGAGATTTCAAAAAGGCTCTTTTCTCATAGTGGTTGTTGTCAAGTGAAAACTACCTGTTGGAATAGATTGTCCTTCTCCATTGATCTGGGTGTAGTCATAAGACGGATTTGTCATTCATATACTATAGACGTTTTGGTAACACTTTGCTTTAAAGGATCCGCACAGTCATCCTATTTCCCAAGTAAAAATTGCCTTTTTAATGAACTAAATATCACCCATAATATTTTACACAATTAAAATCCTCCAGAATTTGAGAAATTGTACCTATTCTCTCATCTCTAACTATCAGTAAGCCTGAAAGAACCGATTGAGTGTGCGGGGAACTTATGTTTATGAGCTCGCCTTGACTGACAGATCTTCGAAACGCCTATGTCAAGCAACTTGGTTGCAGTGAGATCATTTCAAGCAAATTTGCTGATGCACAAATCAATTATGCCAAATGTATTTGTAAATCTCCCGTTTTGCATGTCTCTTCTGTTGCAGTTGACAGCAGCACTGACAGATGTGTTGACATGACAACTGTGTCAGAGTTTTGAACAACCTCCCCCACCACCCCTTTTGTTCCATGCTGGCTGAAGACCTAGCTAGCCAGTAACTACTAACACCAGACACAGATGAAAGGGGAAACCTACAATATAAGTACACTACATGACAAAAATCTATAGACACCTGCTCGTCCAACATCTCATTCCATAATCATGGGCATTATTATGGAGTTGGTCCCCCTTTGCTGCTATAACAGCCTCCACTCTTCTGGGAGGGCTTTCCACTAGATGATGGAACATTGCTGCGGGACTTGCTTCCATTCAGCCACAAGCATTAGTGAGGTTGGGCACTGATGTTGGGCGATTAGGCCTTGCTCGCAGTCGGTGTTCCAATTTATCCCAAAGGTGTTCGATAGGGTTGAGGTCAGGGCCAGGTTCTTCCACACCGATCTCGACAAACTATTTCTGTATAGAGCTCGCTTTGTGCACAGGGGCATTATCATGCTGAAGCAGGAAAGGGTTTTCCCCCAAACTGTTGCCACAGAGTTGGAAGCACAGAATCATCTAGAATGTCATTGTATGCTGTAGCGTTAAGATTTCCCTTCACTGGAACTAAAGGGCCTATCCTGAACCATGGAAGAACAGCCCCAGACCATTATTCCTCCTCCACCAAACTTCACAGTTGGCATGCATTGGGGCAGGTAGCTTTCTCCTGGCATCCGCCAAACTCATATTTCATCCGTTGGACTGCCAGATGGTGAAGCGTGATTCATCACTGCAGAGAACGTGTTTCCACTGCTCCAGCCGGCGCTTGGCATTGCCCATGGTAATCTTAGGCTTGTGTGCGGCTGCTTGGCCATGGAAACCCATTTCAAAATATCATCCAATTTGATGAAAAACATGATTTTGACCTTTTTAAGTTGCCCTTTTACCTATGTAACTACAGTTATAGCTGTAGTAACAACATTGTATTAACATGCAGTTACATAATAATACAACAGTCGGTCTTTGAGTGGTACCCATGGATTTCAATGTGTAGCAGTAAACTTGAACATGATTCAGACCCTCTTCCACCCCTGTCTTGTCTTTTATAGCCAAGGTGACAAAGAGTTGACACGCTGTGTAACCTGCTACCATAGAGATCTTTATTTGGGTCACCATAACTAGGGATGCACCGATCACTTTTTTTAGACCGATACCGATTTTATACTTTTTATATGTACATTATTCATTAAAGATAAATTTTTATTCCAGATAAACTCAAAATTCGTGGTGAATTGAAAGCCATTTATTGACAACTAGCAAATGCAGCAATGCAGGCTATAACCTGACAAATTGACACTAACTGTATTATTTTAGCAACAAAACAAGAGTTTATATAATAGGCTAATCAAAATATTTTTCAGCATAACAGTCACCTGCCTATGGCCTATTTCCAAATCTGAATGTTTAGAATACTTAAATGATGCCCAAAACCTATGTAAATAGATAACTAAAAAGCCAACAAATAGGCAATAAAAGGAAATAAAATTAGTAGGGTTTTTGTAAAAAAGAAAATAACATTCTACGAAACAAATTTAATTAGCCTATGAACATGGACCTTTGAAAATAAGTGAGGCAGTGAGAAACTTAAAATAGGTTAACTCGTCAATGCCATATTCTCACTTTTTTAAGCATCAATGGTAGATTTCTTTTAACAAAGACGAGCATCTCCACTTTTACAGAAACAGAGCTAAACAAGCATTCACTGTCCACACTTGTGGAGGGCGCAGAGAGGTAAGCTCGTGCCACGGTTGCGAAAGCAGGAAAACAGCCCTTGTTGTTCTGCCAGTAAGCCAGAGGTTGTGGAATGGGTGCCTCTGAGAGGTAAAGCTGCATCTGCGATACAGCTCTGCTGCTGCTTTCCCGTGCCTCTGGAGTTTCACTCAATATTTTGTCGTACATTGCCTTATTACGTTTGTTGTATGATTTTTTTTTTTTACTTGCTTCCACCTCGAGATACACTGGATTTACATAAATTGCATTAGTTACATCTGTCTCCGACACGTTGCAAAATTGCCACACGGCCGACACGTTGAGGGTTTTCTGTATCGGCCATTAGAAAGGAAAATCGGACTACCACCGATCTCGTATTTTGAGTGGAAATCGGCCGATTCCGATCTCTTGCCGATCGATCGGTGCATCCCTAACCATAACAACTAGTACCCACAAGCCCCTGGACTATGTTGACATCATCTCAAGGAGCTTTTTACTGCTCTGGGTTATTTACTTAGTGACACACTCAACACACTGGGCTGAGTGCTAAGAGATCACTACCAACGCACTCCTCCCAGACTGTTCTGTTACTCATATAACAACCTCAATTGTATTACCCATTGATTTGTGTAATGGTAAGGTTTTGGTATTAAACTTTGAGGTCCTCCATTTGAGACAGAATCAACACTTGCCGCACCATACTCTACGGCCCTTCCATTAACCCAGGCTCACCTTTGGTTGTCTGACAGGACCTCTACTAGAGAATTACAACATTCAGTTCAATGGTGATTTCACTCTGCTCAGATTAAGCTGTGAGGTCTTAAACAGACAGAAATAAACCTGTGCGTACACCTGGAAAACATGTAATTATGAGAGTGGTGCCTTGGTTTCAGGCTCTGTATACGGCTCCTCTCTAATCATTCACTAAGCAGGCATTGTTTGCCACTTTGTGTGTGTACAGTTGCAATACTGTAAGTGTGTGTGACTGTGTTTGGCGAGAGGCATGTGGTTTGCTGGCATAGCTGTGCAGAGATTCTAGGGCCAGTAGGGAGTACTGTAGGTTAGGCCATGGTGTTGTCCATGCTGCTTGCTAGAGCTCTGGGCTGACGATAACTATTTGGTCCGTAGGAGATGCTTTTCCTTTACTACCGTTTGAATTGTCAACTTTCATTATATTCTCTACAGGTATTAACCTTGTTTGAAGCCAACTCAGAACCATGTATAAAGACAGTCAGTTGATAACGAGCCATCTAGCTTCAGGTGTTGAGGTTTAGGGTGGAGCTGCATCATCAGTGTATCTGAGAGAAAAATAAACACTTCCTGTGTGTTCTGAGCTGGTAGCCATGGTGCCAGAACAGGAAACCAGAAAGAAAAGACTGAGTGAGACAGCCAATGTTTGTTCTGCTGGTTGATTGATAGACAGGAGATGGTAGTCATAATGTATATTGTGTAAGAGAACACAAAGCTCTCTGTGTGGGTAAGCAGATTGTCAGACATGAGTCACAAAGAAAGATTGTTAATGGTAAAAAACAAACATTTAAGGAAGATAAAGTTCATATTGTGTCTATCATATTGTATAACATGTACAGTGCATTCGGAAAATATTTAGACCCTTTTACTTTTTCCAAATATTGTTACGTTACAGCCTTATTCTAAAATGGATGAAATAATTTCCCCCCCTAATTAATCTATACAAAATACCCCATAATGACAAAGCGAAAACTGGTTTTTAGAATTTTTCAGGCAGGGAGGTGACCAAGAACCTGATGGTCACTGACAGAGCTCCAGAGTTCCTCTGTGGAGATGGGAGAACCTTCCAGAAGGACAACCATCTCTGCAGCACTCCACCAATCAGGCCTTTATGATAGTGGCCAGACTGAAGCCAGTAAAAGGCAAATTACATGCTTGGAGTTTGCCAAAGGGCACCTAAAGGACTCTCAGACCAAGAGAAACAAGATTCTCTGGTCTGATGAAACCAAGATTGAATTATTTGGCCTGAATGCCAAGCTTCATGTCTGGAGGAAACCTGGCACCATCCTTATGGTGAAGCATGGTAGTGGCAGCATCATGCTATGGGGATGTTTTTCATTGGCAGTGACTGGGAGAGTAGTCAGGATCGAGGGAATGGAGCAAAGTACAGAGATCCTTGATGGAAACCTGCTCAGGACCTCAGACTGGGGCAAAGGTTCACTTTCCAACAGGACAACAACCCTAGGCTGTAATCACTGCCAAAGGTGTTTCAACAAAGTACTGAGTAAAGGGTCTGTATACTTATGTAAATGTGATATTTACGTTTTTTATTTTTTATACATTTTCAAAAATGTCAACCTGTTTTTGCTTTGTCGTTATGGGGTATTGAGTGTAGATTGAGGGGGGGTGGGGAAAAACTATTTAATACATTTTAGAATAAGGCTGTAACAAAATGTGGTAGAAGGCAAGGGGTCTGAATACTTTCCGAAGCACTGTATATATGGGGCTTAGTTCTGAAAAGCCATCTTCTCTTGTAAACTTCAGACTTGGTTTCATAGAGAGAGACTAATGTGGTGTGATGTAAAATACATGGTAATGTTGTGGTCATGGCATGTAGCTCTAACAGGCTGTTCCTGTTTGCTGCATTGCAGTGTCTCTGACTGGAGCACAGGTGAAAGGCCTTGCTATAGCTAGTAGCACAGTGTTGCTCTTTTCAGATTAATTCAACCATGAGCCCATGCCCACTTAGATTGCCTGCTCTATGTAAGATCTAAAAGGATGGGAGAGACACCCTCAGTCCTCCTGTCTTTCTCTGTCCCCCTTGTCTGTCTGCCTGCCTGCCTGTGTTTGTCAGATGCATTGATACTGACACTCATATTAATGTTCAAACACAGGCCTAATCAGTGATCTATCCTCAGATGTTATCAGGTGCTGTCAGATTAGGTATTTTTGGATGATTTATTGTGTGTTGCAATATTGGTGATGAAGCCTTCCTATGGGTTCCTCCCAAATGGCACCCTATTCCCTACGCAGTGCCCTATGGGCCATAGTCAAAAGTAGTACATTATATAGGGAATAGGATGACATTTGGGGACGATACCTGTGTCTTCACTTGACTCTAACTAGTCTACTGCTATCTTTTTATTTTTATTTAACCTTTATTTAACTAGGCAAGTCAGTTAAGAACAAATTCTTATTTACAATGACGGCCTACACCGGCCAAACTCGGACGATGCTGGGCCAATTGTGCGCCGCCCTGTGGGACTCCCAATCACAGCTGGTTGTGATACAGTCTGGATTCAAACCAGGTTGTCTGTAGTGACGCCTCTAGCACTGAGATGCAGTGCCTTAGACCACTGTGCCACTTGGGAGCCCTATCAGCACATCTCTCTTCAAAGAAGGTCCTCTCTAGTGTGGACTAGACCGTCAGGCTGTTTTGATTGGATTTGTAGCGCCTGATCTTTCTGTAGTTAGTTGATTTATCTCTGGGTGGCAAGATGACAGTGCAGATCTAAGTTCAAGGGTTTCACACATACTCTTAAGACGCAACGCCAATTAAACACCATTAAACAGACATAAAGACTCATTAAAACAACAAGACTGTAGAATCCCCCAATGAGAACCATAAGACATAGCCACTAGAGATGTGTGTCTGGAAGTTAAGTTTGTGTGCGTGTGTGTGGTCTCCAGTCCTGGGTCCCCTAGATCATGGGTTTTAAAAATGTTCTTGCCCATGTACCCCTGCCCGGGCAAACTAGTGACCCATGGACCCACATCACATGTTAGCAAAATAAAATAAAAATGGCAAGTAGAAGTAATCAAATATGTTTTTAATGAATAGATTTGGTAGGCCATTTTTTTATTTTGGCATCCCCAGAGTTCATTGGAAGAGGAAGCGTAAACTCTAACCGTCTATTAGCTAGAAAGGTATCTTGGCGGCGTATAGAAAATATTGCTGTTGTAAAGCAAATTTTCCTTTAAGCTGACAGAAAATGTTGTTATTCTGTTCACAGATAGCGATATCAATAAAATGTATAATTTTTCACACAAATAATATCCCAGTTTGAAGACCCCTTCCCCATCCTGTGCAGAGTGATATGTAGGAAGGTAGGTACTGCAGGGAGAGATCTCTAGTGAGTGTTAAAACGTTAACCTTTGAGATGCTAGACAAAGGAATGTTTGACACCCGCTCCAGCTTTTATAGGCAACACACACGCACTAGTATTATAAAGACACTGCCACAATAAGGGAAGTGAAGTTCAGTCATTTTGACACAGCCTCCAAGGCTTCCTGTTAGCAGTAGTACAGTCATTTTGACATAGCCTCCAAAGCTTCCTGTTAGCAGTAGACTTATTCCCTGACCCAATAAGTACTCTGCTCTGTTCTGTGGTTTTACACCCTGAAGCCTATGAGCAGAACAGCAGACAGAGAGAAGTAGGCGAGAGTGTGTTGCGATGTTACACATCTCAGTTACTGGCTACAGGGTGGAAGTTGCTAAGCTTGCTAGATAACCTCCAATGAATGACAGCTCCTATTTGGCAAAACAGAGTTAACAATTATACAGATAGCAGATCAGGTCATGAAAAAAAACAGGCATTTTTTAAAATATCAAGTTATTTTAACTGGGACCTTTTTACTGGTACCTTTTAACTCTGTTAAAAAAAAAATACATGCAGTATCTACTCATACCGTTTGTTGAGCACACATATGCTCTCATATGGGAAGCAAGTATGAAACTGTGTGCTTTGATAATGCAACCTACTGTATGGATTACAGAGTAAAGTTAGGAATGTTCATGCGAGACGAGTCAGGTTTTGGGTTTCAGTGGAATTAGGACTGGATAGAATGATAGTGTAGGCTCTAGGGCAGGAGAAGAAATATAAATGAACAGACTTCATGTCTGACAGAGATGCCTGTCACATTTGTGACTGTCTGAAGAGTCCCAATGACAGTTCAGAGGCACACGTTATTTTATAGGCTATACTGTAGGGGTTTCCTGTAGGGTTTATGAAATGCATGTGCTTTGAATTTATGGTGAAAATGTAATTTCCAGGGTCTTGTAATTTTCTGTGGGGTGGAAATGAGACGTGTTCCCGGGACAGTCCTTGGATACCGGTTACCCATGTTAATCCCTATAGTGCAGCCTTTCTTAAAGTATGGGTAATGGTGGGTGGCGACGTGTCAGAGTAAATGTATAATTCTTGAATTAATTACTGGAATTGATTTGGTGCAACTGCTCAACTTGGCAGCTGTACGAGAGGGAGATGCCTGTGTGCTTCGCTGTTTACCGGATCAGTTTTCTTGAAGATTACCCCGCGACACGCTGCTGCAGCGCTGTCGTTCAGCAGCAGACGATGCGCTGTCAGCCAGTGACTTGTCATTCCCACTTGCCATCACTCACTGCTGTCACCAAATGGACTCATGCTAGCAACAAGGTCTGACTGAGCTCAATCGCAAATTCTTATTTACAATGACTGCCTACCCCGACCAAACCCTCCCCTAACCCGGACGACGCTGGGCCAATTGTGCACAGCCCTATGGGACTACCGGTCACGGCCGGGATCGAACCAGGGTCTGTAGTGACGCCTCTAGCACTGAGATGCAGTGCCTTAGACCGCTGCGCCACCCGGGAGCAATGCGAGTCAGGGTTCTAAACTCTGACATACTTAAAAAAACAAGTATAGAAACAGTCTCAATGCAGAGCTTGACTGCAGTGTTACACTGTCAAAAAAAAGAGCCCAGAATAGACACGCTTGTTGAAAACTTCAACAAAAACCGCTCATTAGGTGTGTGTGTGTGTGTGTGTGTGTGTGTGTCTGTCTTCTGGTCTACATCAGTGTGATGTGCTCAATCAGTTTATTCCAGTTCAGAAATATTTTAACAGCAACAGCTCCAACCTAGACTTTCTTTCAACAATACGTTCTACAGTAAGATGTACAGTAGGCCTGATAATTTTATCTGTACTGTTATTTAGGGATGCACTATTAAAAAGCCTGTGTCTGTTCTGTTATGCATCTATGTGATGTGATAAATCAGTTTATTCCAGTTCAGTATTTTAACAGCAACAGTTCCAACCTTGACAGATAGGTAAGAGTGTTTTTAATGGGAAAAAATAAACATGAATAGATATTCATATGGGGATTTCATTTCATTATTTGTTTTTGTCTATATTGCATTTGTTTTAGGCATAAGGGCAATGAAATGTACCAATATTTATGTATAGTTGCATATTTTCCTAAGCTTGGGTCCCAGGAAAACAGAATTTATAATTTGGTTCCCAGGCTGAAAAAGTTTAAGAACTCCTGCTATAGAGCCCTATGGCAATATATAGAGAATAGGGTGCAATTTGGGACACTGTGAGACAGTCAAATACTGCTGCTGGTTGGTTGAATACATATGATACATCAGTGCCCTGTAACTCTGCTATAAAGTACCTTGAAGCTGAATGTGATCTTTAATAGACAAGCAGTTGTTTTTGGATGATTTGAGCTGTTTGTTTTGAGCATTGCTTTAAGATTGCACTTCTAGCGTTGCCAAAGCTCAAAGCGAACCGCTCAAATCATCCCCAAAACATCAATCCATTTTGAACTGCTTGCCTATCAAAGATTTGAGTCTTTGCTGTGACAGCGACTGGCTGGGGATCAGGGGCTCAGGCCTCTGTCTCCCCAGGACAAAGCATCTCATTGTCAGCCTGCCTTGCCTCCCAGACCCCTGAGGGCCACTTGAGGCTGGAGCTGGGCGTGGTGACTGACACTAGCAGGATGTGTGGGGGCTGTAGAGTCCTCTAATCATTGTGCTGTGTAATTCTAAGACGACCCAGTGTTATTCTACCTTTCCTTAAATAGGATTCTTCTCTAAGGCAACATCAGTGGCTGAGAGTCCCACTAACACCAACCGTACCAACCTCGACCTGTTTCTGCCAAACATGGTCATACTGAGATAGTGAAGAGAATGATGAAAGAATTAGCGAGAGATACACTATATATACAAAGGTATGTCGACACCCCTTCAAAAATGAGTGGATTCGGCTTTTTCAGAAACACACGTTGCTGACAGGTGTATAAAATCGAGCACACCGCCATGCAATCTCCATAGACAAACATTGGCTGTAGAATGGCCTTTCAACGTGGCACTGTCATAGGATGCCACCTTTCCAACAAGTTAGTTTGTTAAATTTCTGCTCCCGGTCAATGGTAAGTGCTGTTGTTGTGATGTGGAAATGTCTAGGAGCAGGAATGGCTCAGCAGCGAAGTGGTAGGCCACACAAGATCACAGTGTGCTGAAGTGTGTAAAAATTGTCTGCCTCTGGAAGCAACTTCAGCACAAAACTGTTCGTCGGGAGCTTCATGAAATGGCTTTCTATAGCCGAGCAGCCACACACAAGCCTAAGATCACCATGCGCAATGCCAAGCGTCGGCTGGAGTGGTGTAAAGCTCCCGGCATTGGATTCTAGACCAGTGGAAACGTGTTCTTTGGAGTGATGAATCACGCTTCACCATCTGGCAGTCTGACGGACAAATCTTGGTTTGGCGGATGCCAGGAGAACGCTACCTGCCCAAATGCATAGTGCCAACTGTAAAGTTGGCGGAATAATGGTCTGGGGCTGTTTTTCATGGTTCGGGCTAGGCCACTTAGTTCAAGTGAAGGGAAATCGTAACGCTACTGCATACAATGACATTCTAGACGATTCTGTGCTTCCAGGCCCTTTCCTGTTTCAGCATGACAATGCCCCCGTACACAAAGTAAGGTCCATACAGAAATGGTTTGTCAAGATGAGTGTGGAAGAACTTGACTGACCTGCACAGAGCCCTGACCTCAACCCCATCAAACACGGATGAATTGGAACGCCGACTGCGAACCAAGCCTGAACCCCCAACATGAGTGCCAGACCTCACTAATGCTCTTGTGGCTGAAATGGAATCAAGTCCCTGCAGCAATGTTCCAACATCTAGAAACTCACAGAAGAGTGGAGGCTGTTATTGCAGCAAAGGGGGGACCAACTCCATATTAATGCCCTTGATTTTTGAAATTGAGATGAGAATGAGATGATCGATGCGAAGGTGTCCACATACATCATTAGGCATTTTCATACTGCATAGTTCTTAGCCCCAGGCTAGACTTGGCCTGTTCACACAAGCATTTATTAACCCTGGGCTAAGGATTCACACTTGTATTCCAAAGCCCTGGGCTAACAAACGCAACATGCAATCAACATAATCTATCTCGTTATAAGGCTTAAGGGATCAATTAGGGTTAAGTGCTTTGCTCAATGGCACATCGACAGATTTTTCACCTAGATGGCTCTGGGATTTGAACGTGTGACCTTTCGGTTACTTGCCCAATGATCTAAACCGCTAGGTTACCTACCGCCTGGGTGTCCGACATCGGAAACACTAGGCATGTTTCCATTGACCCAGGTTTTTTTTAGACTAAAGCAATGTCGCAAAAAAATACAATTGCAACGTTTAATGGGAACGGCAGCTATAGGAGACCTTTTCTAAAAATATACAAAATTGTTATCCGTTCGATAGGAGTGGATTTTTCTTTTGTCAAACTTTCTTTATTGAAACATGATGGAAACAGTTTTTCGATTAAATTATGATTGCAGAATAATTTTGAAGGTACGTGGAGCATGTGATGTCAACACGTTACTATGAAGCTTCACTCCACATTTTTTTCATTCTTCTAATTGCCTACTGCCTGCTAAATACATTTTTCAACTATAAAAATAATGTTTCTTTGCAGGATCCTTGTCCTGACGTTCAAGAATGGATTAATCATTCCACCTTTTCTGGTTGGCTGGATGCAAGTTTCACAATCAAATTATTTCAGATCTACAGGAGTGCCAATTTCACCATTGCACATAGAAAAGCTATGAAAACAGAGGAACGTTAAGTATTTGTTGCTCTTCCAGCTGTATAATTTGTAGCTTTAGAGTTACTTAACCTGCATAGCAACCAATGTTTTTGCACGGATTAAAGTATTTTGGTTTTTGTCCTCAAATGGAAGGATTAAAGCTGCAATATGTAACGTTTTGGCTACTTGACGAAATTCACATAGAAATTGGAGTTGGAGATCTGTCATTTTCAATGAAAGCATGTCTAAGAAGCGGTAGATCTGTTCTATGTGAGCTTTTTCTATGCTTCCCTTTAAATTTTGTTTTTGTGTCGTTTTAATTTGTTTTGTACACCAGCTGAAAATACATTATTTTTGGTTATTGAATAGATATTTCACAGCGGTTTAGATCGTACAATGACTCTCTACACTATACATTAGATGTTATGTCACAAACTGAAATTATTCAAATTCTTTCAACCAGGAAATGGAGGAGCGATTTCTGCATATTGCACTTTTTTTTTTTTTTTTTTTATAGTATGAATTTACTTATCAAACTAACATAGAGAAAGCATTAGACGTCATGAGCTAATCTAAATGAAGTGAAAGTGCCACTTTTTTGATTGGACAGTGAGCATTCGAGGCATTGTTCTAGATCCTTTTCACACAGGCTATTTTGCCACGTGTTTCTGAGGCTAACCCCAGAAGTCTGTACTAACCCTACTCCGGAGCAGGGCCAGCTAGCCCAGGGCTAAGGTTGGTGCTAGCCAACTAGAATGAGCAAGTGTGAACACCCCCTTAGCCCTGGGCTAATAAGGCTCTTAACCCTGGGTTAAGGAAGCTCTAAGGAGGCTCCTAAGGTACAGTGTGAACATCCCTGCTGTGTCTTTGATCTCCTCTTGGGTGTCTTGGGCTGATTCTCTACAATGGTGGTAGTAACTGGATTAAAGAGCTCACATTGGATTCAGGTGTCCATTTCAAACACCTTTCCAGAAATCATGCTGCGAAGAGATTTTAGATGGCCCTCTGTGCTTTCTTCTGCGTGTGTGTACTGTGTTTCTCCCACATTCACAATCTTGTTTGACATAATTGCTGTTGACATGACCGTCTGGGATTTGAGATTTTCCGGGCCTCCACCAATTCTATTGTGAGTTCTAATAGTTTAATAATCATTTACCATTCAGTACTGAAGCTGTCATTCTGCCCATGTTGATTTTCCTCAACAGTCAGTTGATTATGAAGGCATGTGTGAATCAATGAAGTGTCCAATAATGACCTTCCATGTTGATCCCATGCAACCCTAACCCTGCAGCAAACCGTCTCTTTCATATAAACAGAGTTTAAAAAAAAATATTTCTGCAAGTGTACAGGTATTCTACAGCAGGGAGATATCCAACATGGGCGGCCGTTCAGGATCAGGATGCAAAGGTCGCTTGTAAATGTTTGTAACACAGAATCATTAACAGGTGACTAACGATAACAAAGCGATAATCTCTGGAACCACCCTCTTTATCAGTAAATAGGAGGAGGGACACTTTTTTAAATTAGGGCTCAGGATGTTCTCAACTATTGCTTTCTGGTCATAAAGTGTCGCCACCTTTCCAGTATCTGTATCTGTTCTTTTAGGTAAGACTGAAATGGGATTTATCATTACGACAGCACCCTCTAAGATATGACTAATAACCAGTGCGTTTCTGTTCCAACTGTTTTGTCCTCTATAAATCTGACTACCTTTTCCGGTCTTTCCTTGCTATTCCCATTAGTGTTTAGCCGTATATATTTATAAATCTATTGGATGCCATATTGGCACCAAAAGGTCAAAGATCAACTGTATTGTAGTCTGGTTCTAAATGAGAATGTTTGCCATCGAGAGGGTTTAGTTGGTGCCAACATGGAGGTTAGGTTTCCAACCTCTCTCTGGCCCTGGTATTGATGACCTCATTCCCCTTTGTGCTGCTACACAGTAGGAGCTCCTATGTAGCTGTTAGCCTGTCTCTAGTGGGATTAAATGCTTAACCCAGCATATGGCCACTCCTGGATTAGCCCCTGTTATACTAAACATCAGTCAGTGTCCAGAGCTCAGCTAGACACTCCTGGAAGCCTTGTCACTCATGTGAGACTTAGTTTAACGTACATATGTACGCCCGGACCCACACAGCTCTTTCACACAACCCAAGTCACACACTGTTCAGTTTTGAAATCTATAAAAAAAAAAAAAAACATTTAATTTCAGGTCAATTTAAATATAAATTCTTATTTAAAATGATTGCCTGGAGTCTGAACAACTTCTTCTAGATTCAATATTATCCTACTGTGCATATGTATAGTATAGTATAGTATAGTGGCTACCCAGACTATTTGCATGATAGTATGTAGAAGCAAGTATATAGCGTGGAGCAACTCTAGTATTCTTAGAGTAAAACTGCACTATGCTCGCTTGGTCAGTAACCACTAACAGCAGTTGGTCCAATATGCTTCATGTCTGTGTTCCTTGCCAGCCGTCTCTATGTTCCACATTTCCACTAATAAAACACAGGGTGATGTTTTCATTTTCCCAGAACCCTCTCTGTGGTGTAAACCTGTCATGGAGTGTTCCCTCTGTTATTTAATACACTGAGAACACAATCTTTGTCTCTTGGTCTTTGGATGGTTGCTGAACGCTACAATACGCATCTCTCTCTGGATCTTTGTCACACTAATGGTATTATAATATCTCCATTTCATGTCAACTGTTGCTTTATTGTATTTTTTTTTTTATCTTTGAGCAATCTGCTATTTGTAGAGGGATACATCTCTGAGTGACGATGTGCTCTGTCCATGTAACGGCGTCGACATGTGCGGAACTAGACATACTCTATCTATCATTTCTGTATGCTTAACTAGATGTGTTTTCTCTGTCTGTCCGTAGGACTCAAAGGCAGAGCTGCGTCCTCGTCTGTGCTTGCTGAAGAAGGGTGCGACAGGCTATGGCTTCAACCTGCACAGTGAGAAGTCTAAACCAGGCCAGTACATCAGGGCTGTGGACGAGAACTCTCCTGCTGACAAGGCAGGTCTCAAACCCCAGGACAAGATATTACAGGTACCTCTTTACTGTACACTTTTCTCTCCAAACACAAACACCGACTCTGTACATTACGTTTTTATAAACCCAACTACTGTGCAGCACTCCACTTATCCCTGTCTCTAGACCAGATTAGGAATGCAGGGCAATATTATTCTGGTACTGTCTCTGTCCACCCTCTCTTATGAACTTGTACATCCAAACATGGTGTCTTTGTCTTATCTGTTGTACAGAGAGTAGGTATCGACGTGATCATCAGACAGTTTAGGTGTGTGTTTTGCCTGACTGGTGGGAACGTGGCATGTGCTGGGCTGGAGGAGGAATGTATGTGTTGTAATCCCATTACATCAGTGGCAGAGTGGTCATATCAAAATCAAATTTTATTGGTCATGTATTTTGCAGATGTTCTCGCAGGTGCAGCAAAATCCTTGTGTATTGTGCAGTAATACCACAAAATACACACAAATACCCAAGAAAGGAATGAAGAAATATCAGAATGAGCAATGTCAGACTCCGGAATATATATGTGCATATAAGGCCAGACAAAATTGATTCACTGTTTAATGGATTTTCCTCTTAGAAAAGTGAGGTAGTGGGTGAATTTTTTTAAATATATTTTTTATAAATATGTTAAGTGGATAAGAAATAACTGTACTTTACCACATTGTCCTGGCTATATGGACATGAACAATAGGAGACATATTCAATTTCAGACTGATTTTTAGGTTGTTGTTGTTATTATTATTATTATTATTATTAATACACAAATTAACATTAATGAACATTATTCACATAGGATGTATAATAGAATGCAATATTCTATCATACTCAAATTATTGAAAAAAAAAAAAGTAATGTATGAATGTGTTATCAGTTCATTCATCTACTTAATTTTATAGCCTAACAAATTCAAGAATGATTGACAATAAATCATTGTAATCAAATAAAAATGTTGATGCATAATAATGAGTTAATTATCTAAATGCATCTCTATAGGCTTTAACAAAATATTCATATTGGGAAAGCAATGTCGGAAAGCAATGAGACATTAGGCCTCTCATAAACTAGGCCTTGTAGAAAGAGGGTCAATCATGTTAGGTCTGCCAAATTTAATGTAGCATTGGAAAAAAATACAAATCCAGCCTTAGAGTATAATCTCATCAAAATAAAAAATGTTGGTAATAACATGCACAATTAGAAGCATCAATCTAGAGTTGAAGTCGAAGTTTACATACACCTCAGCCAAATACATTTAAACTCAGTTTTTCACAATTTCTGACATTTAATCCTAGTAAACATTCCCAGTCTTAGTTCAGTTAGGATCACCACTTTATTTTAAGAATGTGAAATGTCAGAATAATAGTAGATAACATTTATTTTTTTTCTTTCATCACATTCCCAGTGGGTCAGAAGTTTACATGCACTCAGTTAGTATTTGGTAGCATTGCCTTTTAAATTGTTTAACATGGGTCAAATGTTTCGGGTAGCCTTCCACAAGCTTCCCACAAAAGGTTGGGTGAATTTTGGCCCATTCCTCCTGACAGAACTGGTGTAACTGAGTCAGGTTTGTAGGCCGCACGCGCTTTTTCAGTTCTGCCCACAAAGTTTCTATAGGATTGAGGTCAGGGCTTTGTGATGGCCACTCCAATACCTTGACTTTGTTGTCCTTAAGCCATTTTGCCACAACTTTGGAAGTATGCTTGGGGTCATTGTCCATTTGGAAGACCCATTTGTGACCAAGCTTTAACTTCCTGACTGATGTCTTGAGATGTTGCTTCAATATATCCACATCATTTTCCTTCCACGTGATGTAATCTATTTTGTGAAGTGCACCAGTCCCTCTTGCAGCAAAGCACCCCCACAACATGATGCTGCCACCCCTGTGCTTCATGGTTGGGATGGTGTTCTTCAGCTTGCAAGCCTTCCCCTTTTTCCTCCAAACATAACGATGGTCATTATGGCCAAACAGTTCTATGGCGGTTTTGGAGCAGTGGCTTCTTCCTTGCTGAGCGGCCTTTCAGGTTATGTCGATATAGGACTCACTTTACTGTGGATATAGATACTGTTGTGAAGATGCTGGAGGAACAGGTACAAGGTCCTTTGCTGTTGTTCTGGGATTGATTTGCACTTTTTGCACCAAAGTACGTTAATCTCTAGGAGACAGAACGTGTCCCTTCCTGAGCGGTATGATGGCTGTGTGGTGCCATGGTGTTTATACTTGCGTACTATTGTTTGTACAGATGAATGTGTTTCCTTGGGAAATTGCTCCCAAGGATGAACCAGACTAGTGGAGGTCTACAATTTTTTTTCTGAGGTCTTGGCTGATTTCTTTAGATTTTCCCATGATGTCGAGCAAAGAGGCACTGAGTTTGAAGGTAGGCCTTGAAATACATCCACAGGTACCCCTCTAATTGACTTAAATTATGTCAATTAGCTTATCAGAAGCTTCTAAAGCCATAATTTTCTGGAATTTTCCAAGCTGTTTAAAGGCACAGTCAATTTAGTGTATGTAAACTTCTGACCCACTGGAATTGTGATATAGTGAATTATATTTGAAATAATCTGTCTGTCTAAACAATTGTTGGAAGAATTACTTGTCATGCACAAAGTAGATGTCCTAACCAACTTGCCAAAACTATATTTTGTCAACTTGAAATCTGTGGAGTGGTTGAAAAAAAATATTTTAATGACTTCAACCTAAGTGTATGTAAACTTCTGACTTCAACTGTATATAGAGCAAGTGTGACTAAATTCGAGCCCAGTAATTTTGCTCACCGCATCCTCCTTCGATTGTCTCGTCTGGCTACTGGCCCAACGCGCTAACCGCTAGGCTACCTGCCGCCCACAAACATTATGTAAACATTTATTATATTGACCAGTGATTCCATGTCTATGTACATAGGGCAGCAGTCTCTTAAGGTGCAGGGTAGAGTACCGGGTGGTAGCCGACTAGTAACAGTGACTGTTTTGGGCAGGATATTGGGCGGAGGCCGGCTAGCGGAGACTATTTAACAGTCTGATGGCCTGCAAATGGAAGCTGTTTTTCAGTCTCTCTGTAATAGTAATAGTAATCAGTAATGGGATTAGGTAATGCACTGCTGGGAAGTGTGTTTGTGTGTGAGTGAGGGAGAGAGGGTCATACAAGGCCCATGGTGTTAGTGTGAAGGGGAAACAGTCTTTTGTCTTTGACGTTTGGTCCCCGTGTTGTAATACTATCACAGATAATCCAATGACTGTGTCTCTGACCTGAATTGCGCTGCAATTACACTGACTGTGTGTCTAACAAAGGTCAAGGCTTTAAGTCTAACTAATGCTTTATATTAACCAGGGACACATTTGTGAGCTACCATTCTTAGGTATGTTAATACACACACATCGAGGAATGGGATCAGGGAGAGAGGGTGTATAATGCCTCTGTTGTTTGATCAAAGTGTGGGAGTCTGTGAGAGAGATTCCAGATGGTATTCCCACCTCTGACTTTTCTCCCACTGGAATTCCACAGGCAGCACTACGGTCCTATAGCAGTGCTTAGTTCCTACAGTGTCTCGAACCGTTTCGTTCAGTTTAAACCTCAATGGAGGACTGGACTGGGTGTTCTATTCCCTGACCACTACACCAGCCACAACATGGCTGCAGTTACATCGTCTATTGTCTCACTCACTGTTTTCTCTCTCTCTCTCTCTCTCTCTCTCTCTCTCTCTCTCTGTGTTATCTTTGTGGATGTACTGGACAGCTGTACTGTACTTAGATAACAACAAAGTTTTTTTCTTTTTCTTCTCTTCTGTCTCTCTGTACTCCCCAGGTTAACAGCATGTCAGTGGCAGGGATGCAGCACAGCGAGGTGGTAGCAGCCATCAAGGCCGGGGGAGATGAGACCAGTCTACTGCTGGTGGATCGTGATGCAGAGGCTTTCTTCAACAGCTGCAATGTCATTCCTACTGAGGCCCACCTCACAGGTACACACGTATACATACTATTTCATTAGAAAACAAGACAGACACACGCACACAGACACACGCACACAGACGGGCGGGCCGGGCGGGCACAGACAGACACACGGGCACAGACGGGTGGGCAAAGACAACAAAGGACCCTAAAAATCCGGGACACATGAGTCGGGCACTAAAATCAAACCTTTTTTTCAGATATTTGATTTCCACAGTATTTATTAGTCCGATTAGTCAACAACACTGACATCATACAGGACAGGAGTGAGGGGAGGACTGTGGTTCCAATGAAGTAGTTCATCTGCCGTTTGTATCACCATTCCTTTTCTAACAATGTAAATTAAACTAAATATTGTCCCACTGTTTCCTCTAGGACCTCTTCCTGAACCTGTGTTGGATAGAGGAGCAGAGGAGGAGGTGAGGAGGACTGTGTGTGTGTGTGCGTGTTATTTGTCTCGCTCGCTCACTCTCTTTCACACGATTTAGAGCTTGGATCAAAGCTTTAATTGGTAAATCAGAAACCTAAATAAGCCTTTGGCTAGATAAGATGGGTGTGTGATGTCAGTAGTACCATCCACTATAATCATACCTCATACCTATCCCCTTAAAAGGGCACTACTTTTGACTAGAGCCCATTTGTCTCTGATCAAAAGTAGTGAACTTTATAATAGGGTGCCATTTGGGACTCAATCACAATAAGATGCTGGATGACAAAGCAGCCATGACACCTGGGAACAAGCCTGGGGATTGGTAGCGATGAAATCGCAGCTGACCCTGAGCCATGGTAACTGTCGATCAGAATGGTGGATATAGTGAGCCAGTGTGCTCGCTCGCTCTCTTTCTCTCTCTCTGCCCAGCCCTGAAGCACCATGGGATTGGGAGCCTCTATAATTCCTGAAGCCTACTGGTGATTCTGCTAATGAGATGAGATGGCTAACTATCTGACTAGCTCTCGTCCATCTTGCTCACTCCCACTCACCGAGCTATAAAGCTGAGGGTAGAGAACAAAAGAACGCAGCACATCTCAATGGTTGTGCTGGTTAAGTCAATGTTCAGCAGCAAATAGGAATGCACACAGTGATCAGTGTTGGTGTGTTGTCAGAGCCAGGTGATGGAACCACACAGGTCGCTGTGAGTAGGGCACCGCATGGTGAATCCTGACCCCTTGTTGCCACGGTGATGTAGCACACCTACTGGTGATTGGTGTGATTTCAATGTACTAGTATGTGTGTTTCAGAGGTGTTTTTATCTTGTGTGTGTGTGTGTGATACAGGTGAACGATGTTTGTGTTGCTATCTCTACAGGTGGAGGTAAAGCCTAAGGTGTCTGTCAGTTCGTCTACATCCAGCGCCTCTTCCACTGACTCTCTACCAACAGCCACTGCCAGCTCCCCTCCACCAGAGGTGTGTGTTTTGTTAGTTGCCACAAGGTCAAATTCAATTTCTAGGGGGTTTAGGATAAAGGTTAGGGTTAGGAGCTGGGCTTACGGTTAAGGTTAGGTTTTGGGTTTAGGGTTAGGTAAAATAGGATTTTGAATGGGACTGAATTGTAACCCCACAAGGTTAGTGGTACAATATTGTGTGTGTGTAAGCGGTAGGGCTGGACGATATGGACCAAGTCATATCTCGATATTTTTAGGCTGAATGGCGATATATGATATATATATATCTCTATTGTTTATGTGGGTTAAATGCTCAGTTGTAAGCCAACTACATGTGAGATGTCACAAACACCTTTATTTATAGTGCAAATACAGGGTTCCTCTTCGAGAATACACACAGCTGTGTAAATATCAAAATGTAAATAAAAAATTTACATATATATATATATATATATATATATAGAACAAAAATAGTCACATCTGACAATACTCCTTCAGTTTTTAACACAATAACAGACTGATTGAAAAAGTAAACGTACAGGTTATCCTTTCCTGCTGAACAAGATACACAGTTTTGCAAATATCAAATGTATATAAAAAATCTTTATAAAATATATTAAATAAAAATATGCACATCTCTGAGAATAACATAATGAAGACTGAACAAAAAAGATGGCAAAATACAGGTTTTCCTTACAAACTATATCTCTGTGCAAATAACAATGAATATGTAAACATAAAATATAAACTGGGCTACTTGCTCTGAGAAAGTAGTTTAGTTTTCTACTGACCTGAACACTTCAACAAACGACAAAACCTTTCCTTGTGTGTAGTTCTCACAGGTTTTGTGCAAGGAACACTAGCCTATCAATAGACTCAGGCTTGAGAGATGCCCTGTGGCAGGTTACAATGTTACCACTGCAACTGAAAACCCTCAGGTGTGCTGGTGGCTGGGACACAAAGATACTTCTTTGCAAGGGTAATTCCTTCCACCACTTGAGAGGATCTGTATCACTCTCTACACTGACTGACTAAGTATCTTGAAAGTTTGTTTTCAATAGCCTGCCTCTAACAGGTTGTTGCTGGTGGTGGTTGTGCTCTTCTTAAAGATGTATCTAACAGATAACAAAAACGTTAATATGTGCTGACATTACTTAAACCAGCCCCTCTCTTCAAATGTTATATTTATATTGGAGACATGCACTATTATTATATATATATATATATATATATCTCTTGACCAAAGGGGACTGGTTACAATAACAACCAATTATTATAGAGGAGGAGCAGAGGAGGAGGTGAGGAGGACTGTGTGTGTGTGTGCGTGTTATTTGTCTCGCTCGCTCACTCTCTTTCACACGATTTAGAGCTTGGATCAAAGCTTTAATTGGTAAATCAGAAACCTAAATAAGCCTTTGGCTAGATAAGATGGGTGTGTGATGTCAGTAGTACCATCCACTATAATCATACCTCATACCTATCCCCTTAAAAGGGCACTACTTTTGACTAGAGCCCATTTGTCTCTGATCAAAAGTAGTGAACTTTATAATAGGGTGCCATTTGGGACTCAATCACAATAAGATGCTGGATGACAAAGCAGCCATGACACCTGGGAACAAGCCTGGGGATTGGTAGCGATGAAATCGCAGCTGACCCTGAGCCATGGTAACTGTCGATCAGAATGGTGGATATAGTGAGCCAGTGTGCTCGCTCGCTCTCTTTCTCTCTCTCTGCCCAGCCCTGAAGCACCATGGGATTGGGAGCCTCTATAATTCCTGAAGCCTACTGGTGATTCTGCTAATGAGATGAGATGGCTAACTATCTGACTAGCTCTCGTCCATCTTGCTCACTCCCACTCACCGAGCTATAAAGCTGAGGGTAGAGAACAAAAGAACGCAGCACATCTCAATGGTTGTGCTGGTTAAGTCAATGTTCAGCAGCAAATAGGAATGCACACAGTGATCAGTGTTGGTGTGTTGTCAGAGCCAGGTGATGGAACCACACAGGTCGCTGTGAGTAGGGCACCGCATGGTGAATCCTGACCCCTTGTTGCCACGGTGATGTAGCACACCTACTGGTGATTGGTGTGATTTCAATGTACTAGTATGTGTGTTTCAGAGGTGTTTTTATCTTGTGTGTGTGTGTGTGTGTGATACAGGTGAACGATGTTTGTGTTGCTATCTCTACAGGTGGAGGTAAAGCCTAAGGTGTCTGTCAGTTCGTCTACATCCAGCGCCTCTTCCACTGACTCTCTACCAACAGCCACTGCCAGCTCCCCTCCACCAGAGGTGTGTGTTTTGTTAGTTGCCACAAGGTCAAATTCAATTTCTAGGGGGTTTAGGATAAAGGTTAGGGTTAGGAGCTGGGCTTACGGTTAAGGTTAGGTTTTGGGTTTAGGGTTAGGTAAAATAGGATTTTGAATGGGACTGAATTGTAACCCCACAAGGTTAGTGGTACAATATTGTGTGTGTGTAAGCGGTAGGGCTGGACGATATGGACCAAGTCATATCTCGATATTTTTAGGCTGAATGGCGATATATGATATATATATATCTCTATTGTTTATGTGGGTTAAATGCTCAGTTGTAAGCCAACTACATGTGAGATGTCACAAACACCTTTATTTATAGTGCAAATACAGGGTTCCTCTTCGAGAATACACACAGCTGTGTAAATATCAAAATGTAAATAAAAAATTTACATATATATATATATATATATATAGAACAAAAATAGTCACATCTGACAATACTCCTTCAGTTTTTAACACAATAACAGACTGATTGAAAAAGTAAACGTACAGGTTATCCTTTCCTGCTGAACAAGATACACAGTTTTGCAAATATCAAATGTATATAAAAAATCTTTATAAAATATATTAAATAAAAATATGCACATCTCTGAGAATAACATAATGAAGACTGAACAAAAAAGATGGCAAAATACAGGTTTTCCTTACAAACTATATCTCTGTGCAAATAACAATGAATATGTAAACATAAAATATAAACTGGGCTACTTGCTCTGAGAAAGTAGTTTAGTTTTCTACTGACCTGAACACTTCAACAAACGACAAAACCTTTCCTTGTGTGTAGTTCTCACAGGTTTTGTGCAAGGAACACTAGCCTATCAATAGACTCAGGCTTGAGAGATGCCCTGTGGCAGGTTACAATGTTACCACTGCAACTGAAAACCCTCAGGTGTGCTGGTGGCTGGGACACAAAGATACTTCTTTGCAAGGGTAATTCCTTCCACCACTTGAGAGGATCTGTATCACTCTCTACACTGACTGACTAAGTATCTTGAAAGTTTGTTTTCAATAGCCTGCCTCTAACAGGTTGTTGCTGGTGGTGGTTGTGCTCTTCTTAAAGATGTATCTAACAGATAACAAAAACGTTAATATGTGCTGACATTACTTAAACCAGCCCCTCTCTTCAAATGTTATATTTATATTGGAGACATGCACTATTATTATATATATATATATCTCTTGACCAAAGGGGACTGGTTACAATAACAACCGACAACGGGGCCAACGTTGACTGCGTAACAGTTTTAAATAATACAAATATTATTATTATTTAAAACTGTTACGCAGTCAACTCCTTCAGCATACTCACCAATTGCAAGATGAAGCCGGTGACCAAAGCACTGCATCCATAACCACTTAGTCAGTTGCACCGCTTTGACAACGTTGGCCCCGTTGTCGGTTGTTATTGTAACCAGTCCCCTTTGGTCAAGTTTCCAGCTTGTAAGGGCATCAACCATATGCTCTCGGGTGTGGTCTTGGTGTAAGTAGCGTGTTTGGAGACGTGCATAAAATGTACAGTCAAGCTCATATATGGCTCGCATGTTCTGCTCGACCATATAACTGTCATTGTATAGTGTGTAACTTTTGCGAGCCGGTCGGATAGTTTTGTCTGACTTCACTGTACATTTTCGGCAGTGCTTCTCTTTTAAAGTAGTGACGGCTGGGCAAATCGTACCTATGATCCTTAGTTTTCAGCAGCTTTTTAAAGCCAGCTTGTTCAACTGTTGCAACAGGGACCATATCTTTAGCAATGTGATTGGCTACCGCCTCCGTTATATCTAGCCACTTGACACTTTTCTTTTCATAGGGCACATCCCAAGTAAATGAAGCTTGTAAAGAGGTTTGTTTTTGGGGCAGAAGGCTTTCCAGTCTGGCTTGCAACAGCACGACCTCCACAAAGTGTAATACATTCTTCGTACTGTAGTTTGTCGCTGTTGTAAATGTTGAAATAGGTTTGTAGTGCTTCCAGCACTTGTTGCGACATGTTTATTGCACTCTCTACATATCACATTGCTCTGTTGCTCATCCGACCTTTTAAACCTGAACCATCTAATGATTGAGCCATTGTTTCTCTTTTTACAAACCAGCTCTTCGTTGTTATCTTGCCTTGTGGCTGTGTCGTCCTCCATGTTGCGACTGAGTGGGGGCGGGGTTACGTGCGGAGTGTTAGAGCGGAGAGACGCAAAAACTAGCGAGTTGAATATGTTTTAATGCAACATCTTATGTCTGTACGCCGCTACGTATTTTTGTCTCGTACTCTATCGCTTTTGAAAATATATCGATATATCTCCAACTCAATAAATCGCCCAGTCCTAGTAAGCGGTGAACATTTTTGTCAGTGGAATATCTAATGAGTAACACGTTCTCTCTGTTTGTGTGCGCACGCGTTTGCTTGCAGGTACAATTCCAGGTGGTTCCGGCTAAGGAGCCTGATGCAGGCCTAGCCCTCAGCATGTCTCTAGCCCAGGCCAAGGAGAGGGCTCATCAGAAGCGCTCAGCCAAGAAAGTCCCTGCCATGGACTGGCGCAAGAGGAACGAACTCTTCAGTAATCTATAAACCACGTTTCCTTCCTCCTTTTCCTCTCTCCAAACGTGCACACACACACACACACACACACAAATGTGAAAGCAGTGTTATTTTTTGGGATTTTATGATTTTCATCATGTTAATTTAGGGGTTTTCCACTTTTTTAAAATGCCACTCCTGAATAAGAAACAATGTAATTAAAAATTTGAAGCTGGAAAAACTAGTAGAGTAGGATGATGACAACATAAGAGATTATGGGATACAGGGAAAATAATAAACATATTGCTAGAAAGTGTCAAGGTGTGTCGTTGAATGTTGTCAGTCTTTTAATATGCGTTCTGGTTGGTTGGTGTTCGCAATACTTCCATGAGCTAGCCAATAGCAAGCTGGATCTGATGGAGCTTTGTGGATGACTGAAGGTGAATCAATCTTATTTCCAGAGACTGTCATGCTTTAGTACTTCTGACTAGATGAACGACGGACGATCTGTTTAGTTCTTAGCCATACAAGACCATTGTCTTAGCATTTATCACTTAAGAGGTCTACACATCTGTTTAGCAAATATCACTGAATTTGTTCAGGAATTGTATCGTTCTAATGCTGACCACTGGTTTACTTTGGTGTGATGTTTACCACCCTGTCTATTTGAAGATGTTGTCATGTCAATTCCTAGAATGTGGAACTCATTCCGAATGGGGAATTCAAAATACATGAAATTCAGTTGTAAACGTGATCAAAATACATGAAATTCTGTTGTAAATGTGATCAAAATACATGAAATTATGTTGTAAATGTGATCAAAATACATGAAATTCTGTTGTAAATGTGATCAAAATACATGAAATTCTGTTCTAAATGTGACAATCAGTCATGGTCATCTCATATGTGGTTCTAGATTTTTGAATCCAAAGTTAACAATTCTCTTACTGTAAAGTTTAAACATTCCTCAGTTAACAACCTGTCCAAACCAGTGTTCAGTCACCCATATTGTAAGATCCTGAATAGATTTTCACTTTATATTTGTATCATGATTCAAAAAAAATTCCTGCCATTATCTCAACACTTTAAAGAATGACATGAAAATATTATTTTTCATGTATCTTTCATTTGATTTGTACATAGTGAATTATGTCTTAAAGAAATCCTCTGTTTTTTCTGAATCTCTCTTGGTTGAATGGAGTGTTAGCCTACTGTACAGTGTATCAACTCCAACTCTCGTCGTGAAGAGCTACTGGGTGTGAATGCTTTTGTACACTGTACAATGGTAGAAGGGCTGAGTTGTATTGATGACTGTTATAAATTTGGGCTCAAACATGTCTTTTGTCTTTCTTCTTTAACCCTTTTTGTGTGTCTCTCACCAGGCGTATTCTGTGGGATCTCACAAAGGAACACGACTGTTTCGGTATAGATTCTCCCTTTTTTAATGGTTTAAACAGTAAACTGATGAGTAAGCAGGTGGGCGTGCATCACAAACAACAAAGACCAATCAGCAAGTCGGTAGTTAGTGCTCTAGAACAATGTTCTGACATTAGAATGAAGCCTAAAATTAATTGATTGGTGTATGTAACAAAAATATTAACTCAACATGCAACAATTAAAAAGATTTTACTGAGTTATAGTTGAGGAAATCAGTCAATTGAAATAAATGAATTAGGCCCCAATCTATTGATTTCACATGACTGGGAATACTGATATGGGCCTCAGGATCTTGTCACGGAATTTCTGTGCATTCAAATTGCCATTGATAAAATACAATTGTGTTCATTGTCCGTAGCTTATGCCTGCCCATACCATAACCCCACCGCCACCATGGGGCACTTTGTTTACAATGTTGACATCAGCAAACTGCTCGCCCACACAACGCCATACACGTGGTCTGCGGTTGTGAGGCCGATTAGTCGTACTGCCAAATGCTCTAAAATGACGGAGGGGGCTTATGGTAGATAAATTAACATTCAATTCTCTGGCAACAGCTCTGGTGGACATTCCTGCAGTCAGCATGTCAATTGCACGATCCCTCAACTTCGCGTTGTGTGACTAAACCACATTTTAGAGTGGCGTTTTAAGGTCCCCAGCACCTGTGTAATGATCATTGTTTAATCAGCTTCTTGATATGCCACACCTGTCAGGTGGATGGATTATCTTGGCAAAGGAGGAATGCTCACTAATAGGAATGTATACACATTAGTGAACAACATTTGAGAGAAAAAATATTTTTGTGCGCATGGAACATTTCTGGGATATTTTATTTCAGCTCATGAAACATGAGACCAATACTTTACATGTTGCGTTTTATATTTATGTTCAGTGTATAATTGCAGTATTGATGCGGACTGTGCTGTAGAACCTGAGTATACTGGCCGTTTAATGCCTGAGTAAAAGTAACTATGTCTGCGTCCCAATTCCAAAATGACACCCTAGTTCTAATGAAGTGCACTACTTTTGACCAGGGTCCTAGGGGTCCTGGTCAAAAGTAGTGCACTAAATAGGAAATAGGGGACCTCCCAAATGGTGATGATGAAAGTAATAAACATTGCATGAAGCAGAAGCAGCTATACACGTAGTAAGCGCAGTACAATATCACAGCTATATGACTACAATGCTATAAACATGGCATTTTCTAATCATTAAATGTTATATGAATGATAATATAAATAATACAAGATTGTTGATACGACAGAGGTGCATACACTGTCAGATGAAATGTAAGTAAATGTTTTTTTTTTTACAAAATAAGTCATACGATGTCATTGTAACAATGCATGGCTGACCCAAGAATACTTTTTCAGAAAAATTCATGAAAGTTAAATACATACGAAAGCCGCTTTCTCTCTTGAAGACACCATCACTGAAATGAGCCCAAATTCCCCCTTGTCTTTGGTTTTGGGGGTGGCGCTGGTTACATTTGTCAAGACCCACCCCACATTTTCTAAACAAGTGCAGGAGCAGCATTGGAAACATAAAGTTAACTTATAACGTTAAATGCTTCATGAGCTTCGTTCAACTGTCTTACGCCCTGTCTTCTTTTACTCAAATGTTTGTAAACAAAGTAAATGTGCACAAATACTATATAGCCTCAAAACATAGAACTACACTGAGTATACCCCCCTGCTTTTGCCCTCAGAACAGCCTCAATTAGTCGGGGCATTGACTCTACAAGGTGTCAAGCGTTCCACAGATATGCTGGCCCATGTCGACTCCAATGCTTCCTACAGTTGTGTCAAGTTGTCTGGATGTCCTTTGGGTGGTGGACCATTCTTGATACACACTGGAAAAACCCAGCAGCCTTGCAGTTCTTGACACACTCAAACAGGTGCATCTGGCACCTACTACCATACCCTGTTCAAAGGCACTTCAATCTGTCTTGCCCAATCACCCTGTGAATGGCACGCATACACAATCCATGTCTCAGTTGTCAAAAAAATCCTTCTTTAACCAGTCTCCTCCCCTTCATCTACACTGAAGTGGATTTAACAAGTGACATCAATAAGGGATCATAGCTTTCACCTGATCAGTCTCTTGGAAAGAGCAGGTATTTTGTATACTCAGTATCATTTTGATATCATGGATGATCAGTCCTTGCCATCCATAGCTCTGTCGATACATTTGAGTGGTTAAATTTATCAAGCCCCATTCCTCATCTTTTTACCAAAACGGGCGCATTGTTATTGTTTCAACTGCTGATTGCTGCTTTAACTAGGTCAGGGTTTACTGTAGGTTACATTACTACAGTCCAGTTCAATGTATAGTAGTCTGAAGCTATGCAGTAGAGCCATCCAAGCCTGCTATAATGTATAGGTGTGTGTCAGTGGAGGCTGCTGAGGGGAGGACGGCTCATAATAATGGCTGGAACGGAGCGAATGGCATGGCATCAAACAAATGGAATCCATGCGTTTTATACCATTCCACCTATTCCACTCCAGCCATTACCATGATCCTGTCCTCCCCAATTCAGGTGCCACCAGCCTCCTGTGCTGTGTATACTACCCACATCACAGCCTATATACAGTATGTCAGTAGTATAAACACCTGTACAGTTGATTACTGCTACAGCCTATACATGTCAGTAGTATAAACACCTGTACAGTTGATTACAGCTACAGCCTATACATGTCAGTAGTATAAACACCTGTACAGTTGATTACAGCTACAGCCTATACATGTCAGTAGTATAAACACCTGTACAGTTGATTACAGCTACAGCCTATACATGTCAGTAGTATAAACACCTGTACAGTTGATTACTGCTACAGCCTATACATGTCAGTAGTATAAACACCTGTACAGTTGATTACTGCTACAGCCTATACATGTCAGTAGTATAAACACCTGTACAGTTGATTACTGCTACAGCCTATACATGTCAGTAGTATAAACACCTGTACAGTTGATTACTGCTACAGCCTATACATGTCAGTAGTATAAACACCTGTACAGTTGATTACTGCTACAGCCTATACATGTCAGTAGTATAAACACCTGTACAGTTGATTACTGCTACAGCCTATACATGTCAGTAATATAAACACCTGTACAGTTGATTTCTGCTAGTGCTATTTGGGATGTTACTCAGATTCGTTCCACCATTCTTTATTTATATATTTTCTTTTTCCCCCGATTACATTTTAATTGTTTAACATTTGACAGCATTGTTAGGCTCTAGAAACATAAGTACTTCGCTGCACCTGCTATAACACCTGCTATAACACCTGCTAACCCCCCCCCAAACACTGGATTTCCACTTTGGTAAACCATAAAAAATACAAACATATGCATGGAATTTAATTCAGATACTTACCCAAATTACATGTTAAATAACATAAGATAAAACAAATTTAAAGTACTTTAGCAATGCCATTGTTACACTTAACATTGAAGTAAGTAGGTGCTCCATTTGTTAAAACAAACAAATGCAGTAGTAAAACTACATTCTCAGTTTTCAGGAACGTTAAAACTCATCTTAAGAATATTGACACACTTTTTTAACGTAACAGAATATAATATAACTTACATGTTAAGAATGGACCCTTATTTCCTTTGTGGTACAATCTGGTTGGTTCAGAGCAAAGCTGTAGCAAAGCCACTCATTCTCTATCTCATAAACTTGTGCTCTATGTCATATACCTGTGCTCTATGTCATAAACCTGTGCTCTATGCCATAAACCTGTGTTCTATGTCATATACCTGTGCTCTATGTCATAAACCTGTGCTAATAAATCACAGTACACTTTTCTGTGTTATTGTGCTGTCTGCCTAGCAAAACCTTTGATCCAGTTTAGGTAAATTCCGGTGTGTGTGTACTTCTCACTGATGATATTCCAACAACACAATCCACAGGTGTATCCGTCAGTAAGTGCTTGCGTCAAAAATTCTGATGACATCATAAAATGTGTGTGTGTTTTTGTAAGATATCTGCACTCCACATTGTGACCCCCTGCTCCCCTCTCTCACCCTTTCACTTTCCCTCACCCTTCCTCTCCCCTCACTTCCCTCACGCTTTCTCTCATCCACCGTATGAGAGTGGATGTTGGAAACATGCAGATCAGTCTAGGGTTGCGTCCCAAATGGCTTCCTATTCCCTATATAGTGCAATACTTTTGACCAGGGCACATATGGCTCTGGTCAAAAGTGGTGCACTATACAGGGAATAAGGTGCCATTTGGGTAGTACCCTACAGTAGGTATCTGGCAACCCAACCCAATCCATTGAACCCAGCTGATCCTATTCAGGATTGCCTTGAGTGAAATGAAGATGATTTAATCCAACATGGCATCCAGCTGGTCAGCGAGGTCATCAAACATGTTGCCGATGTCATCCAGAATGTTCCCTGCTGCTTTCACTGTGCCGCTGCCACTGGAATAGAGAGAGGAGTGTGTTAACACAGTGAGTGTGTTTGTGTGTGTGTGTCTGCCACATGTGTGTGTGTCTTACCCGTCAGTGCAGTCATCCTGAGCCAGTTTCCTCTCTACATCTTTCAGTGCTTCCTCGAGTGACGTGCTGGTCTCATCCAGCCTTCTCTGAACCAGCCCCTCTGAGCAGGCCTCACCAGCCTGGGCCTTTCCTGCTCGCCCTGCCTGGCCTGGAGGCCCTGACGTGCGGTAGGATGGAGCTGGGGCAGCCTGGGCTGGGGAACCAAAAACCACACTCTGGACCGCATTGAGAGTCACACCAGGGGAACGGGCTGACATGGATGTGCTGAGCTGGGGAAGTCTAGAGACAGAGACAGTAGTAGGCGTCTGGTGATTTACTGGCTTGGATGTTATTGTTTTCTGCCGACTGGCTGTTTTGGTTGCTGTTACTGGTTTCTGTGGATTGATTGCTATAGAGGTGGTTGTGTGTGTATTTTGTGGGCTGGCTGGTATATGGATAGTTGCCTGTGTCTGTTGACTGACTGGTATAGATGTAGTTGTGTGTATCTGTTGACCAGCTGGTTTAGATGTAGTTGTGTGTATCTGTTGACCAGCTGGTTTAGATGTAGTTGTGTGTATCTGTTGACCGGCTGGTTTAGATGTAGTTGTGTGTATCTGTTGACCAGCTGGTTTAGATGTAGTTGTGTGTATCTGTTGACCAGCTGGTTTAGATGTAGTTGTGTGTATCTGTTGACCGGCTGGTTTAGATGTAGTTGTGTGTATCTGTTGACCAGCTGGTTTAGATGTTGTTGTGTGTATCTGTTGACCAGCTGGATTGAGGGGAGGGCTGGTTGGTTTGGAGGATAGAGGTGGTTTCTGGCCTTTTCCTGTTGATCCCACTCTCTGTAAACTGCGCTCTGACCTCACACCTGCTCCCTCCTCACTCTGTGCGTCTGTGTTTGTGTGTGTGTGGAAGCCGTTGGACCGGCCGTGTGTGTGCGGCTGTGTGTGTGCGTCGTCTTCGCTGGAGGTGAAGATCTCGTCCAGTGTGTGTGTGTCCCGGTCTTTGGGCTGACGCCGTCGTTTGACCGTGTCTGACTCTTTGAGGTTGAACTCAGGGACCTCCAGAGACTTTGGGGTCTGCATCTTTGCGTCTTCTAGAGAAGACTGGGGTTGGATTTCAGGCTCTGCCCGGCACCCTGCTCCCAATCTGGGTCGCTGTTTGATGGTGAGGTTGCCCTCCTCCGCGAAGGGGAGGTTCTCACTGGAGCTAGTCTGAAGCGACGTAGAGCTTTCCAATACTGAACCACTATTCCTCCCTCTCTCCCCCTGCTCTTCTGGGATTCTCTCTTTCCCTCCCTCTCTATCCCTCCGCTCGCTCCCCATCCTCCTCAGGCCTCCCAACCCCAGAGCAGGTACAGGTTTGTGGGAGGCGAGGGTGGGGGTGCGTGGGGAGGGTAACTCTACCCCCTTTGTGGGGCTGCCCCTGGGCCCGGACCCCTGTAGCCTGGCTGCGATGCTTCTCACACTGCCTGCACTCTCAGTCTCCACCCTTGCCACCTCCACCTGCACTGCCGCTCCTCCTGATTCGTTGGGCTGGCTGCCACTCACAGAGCTCATCCTCTTAGGTGGCGGTGGGGGCGGGCCTTTGCGGCGAGAGCGCACAGCGAATGTGTGGCTCCGGCTGATGTGGCGTTGGACGGCGGAGGATTGGCCACGGCCTGGTTTGCGTCCTAGTGTGGCGTACGAGGGCATGGTCACCGGGGGAACGGATTCCTGTGGCGATGACTCGTCGTCTTCCGGTTCTCCATCTGACAGGGCGTAGCGTGTCAGACTCTGGGTGCGTTTCTTGGGGCCCTTAAGGGCCTCTGTGTTGAGGCCTAGTCCTAGGAGGGCGACAGCTCCAGCATGTGGCTTGGATAGACCACGCTGGCCCATGTGGCTACCTCCTCTCTGGGTGTGGAGGTAGCTGAAGGTCCTCTGTGTGGGGGAGGCCTGGGGAGAGGTGGGGTGGGGGTGGGCAGGTGACTGGCAGGGTTTGGGTTTACTGGGCACGGGCACAGCTGGGTAGGCGAAGCGGGTCATCTTGCTGGGGGTGAGAGGAGGCGTGATGGATAGTTTGGTGGGGTGCTGCAGCTGGCGCTGCTGGTCTGACCACAACTCTGTGGGTCTCTGTCTGTCTCTCCCTGGACTCCCGCCTCCCCCCTGTCTCGCCCATCCTCCTCCCCCTCCTCCCAAGCTCTCGTCCGAGCGACTGTACCCTCCAGCCGATGCCAGAGTCTGTTGGTGAAGCTCTTGGGAATATACCGGAAAATTCCCAGAATTCCCGGATCCGCGGGAGCGCGTTCCAATGCTCTCCTGGCTAAGCGACATCGGCGACACCACACCCCTCACCACACCTCTCACACCCATCCCAAACCCCCCTATCCCCACCCCTCCTCCTCCTGCCCTGCCCATCATGGCGTTCTGTAGTTCTGTGCTCAGCTCGCTGTCCTGAAAGGAGAGGAGGGGTGTCCTAGGGGTGTCGGGGGATGGGGGGCAGCAGTCGGCAGGCGGCTCGGGGGGCTCGATAGCCACCAGCTCCAGAGCCGCGAGGGGTTTACTACGCTGTAGCGTGCCGGAGCCATTGGCATGGTGACGAGAACGATGCAGGTCGCATAAACGCTTCACGGCTAACATCAGCTTCTTTTGATGACCTGGGAGAGAGAGAGATCAAATAAATTCAACACAAATTGTAGAAAAATAACTATGAAAAAAACAATTTAAAAGTGGTTGATAATTGGTTGTCGACACCAAGGATTTTATATTGGTAAGGGGGAACTTTGTCCAAGAGCTCTCACACACACTGCTGACGCACAGCTGCCTTTACAATAAGCAATGTGACCCTGCTTAGTGTAAGTGCATCTGCAGTGTGTGTGTGTGTGTGATGTATTTGTGTGTGTGTGTGATGTGTGTGTGTGTGTGTGTGATGTGTTTGTGTGTGTGTGTGCGATAAGCCCTTACCCAGCTGGGTGATTCCTATCTCCGATAAGTCTTCCCAGGTGATATCCTTGACGATGCTGATGGTGTCATAACCGTTCTCACACAGTCTCTTCTGGTACTGAGGGAGACCAATCGCACTCAACCACTCTGACAGCTCAGACTGACAGAGAAAAGGAGGGAGGGAGAGAGAGAGGTGGAGATAGAGAGAGGGAAACAAGGAAACAGCATTTATTGAATTTAATTCGAGAGAGAGAGAGAGAAATGCTTATTGTAATTAATGAAAGACTGCATAACTCTCTCTCGCTCTCTCTCTCTATCAAAGGCCTGTGGATATCAGCCATAACTGTGTACAGAGTGCGAAGGTCATGTGAAAGTCTCTTACAGGGATGTAGTCAGGCAGCCATTCTGGGATGTTTAGGTTGCCTATCTCCATGGAAATCTTCTTACGGTGGCCTGGCTTGGTCACACCGATAGCTGTCAGGTCCTGGAGAGACACACACCAGGTTAGAAAGCCGTGCGATTAGGCTGTCAATTATAAAAATGACTACAGAATACATTTATCCATTTATCCAAAATTAACTGAGGTAAATGTGTTATTAATCAATAAATGTAATGGGTAATACAATCCAGTGTCTGACCTCTGGGGTCATTCTACTGATAGTAGGCACATCGTATCCTGTTGTGAGGAAGTTAGCAGTGTAGCTCTCCAGCTGGAACTCACACAACCAAAGGTAGATGGCCTCAGAGTCCTATAGACAGAGAACAGAAGGTTATCACACATGCACACACACACCACAGGCTGTTGGTGGCACCTTAATTTGGGAGGACGGGCTCATAGTAATGGCTGGAACGGAACAAACTGAATGGTAATCGCACTCATCAAACACATGGTTTGATACCATTCGATTCACTCCCCTTAGCATCCTCCTGTGACACACATGGATGAACGGACAGACACAAAAAAACACACACACACACACACACACACACCATATTCAACTCACCCTGCCCTCCAGGAGCTGATCTGGACGCATGAAGCCACCCTGCTCCCCTGACCGAGAACCACCATTGACCTGACGACGTTGACCACCTGGGAGAGAGAGATAGAGAGAGATTTGGTGACGGAGATCGGGGTGCCTTCATTGGTGAGAGACAGAACAGCTACGTCTGGTAAGACGAGGGGTGGGGGGTCTGCATCGACGACGTTGTCCCCACAGTGACCGTATGTACATATCCCAACCAGAAGCCATGGATTAAAGGCAACATCCGCACCGGGCTAAAGGCTAGAGCTGCCGCTTTCAAGGAGCGGGACACTAATCCAGAAGCTTAGAAATCCCGCTATGCCCTCAGACGAACCATCAAACAGGCAAAGCGTCAATACAGGACTAAGATTGAATCCTACTACACCGGCTCTGACTCTCGTCGGATGTGGAAGGGCTTGCAAACTATTACGGACTACAAAGGGAAACCCAGTCACGAGCTGACCAATGACGTGAGCCTACCACATGAGGTAAATGCCTTTTATGCACGCTTCGAGGCAAGCAACACTGATGCATGCATGAGAGAACCAGCTGTTCCTGATGACTGTGTGATCGCGCTCTCCGTAGCCGATGTGAGCAAGACCTTTAAACAGGTCATATTACCAGGACGTGTACTCAGAGCATGCGCGGACCAACTGGCAAATGTCTTCACTGACATTTTCAACCTCTCCCTGACCGAGTCTGTAATACCTACATGTTTCAAGCAGACCACCATAGTCCCTGTGCCAAGAAAGCGAAGGTAACCTGCCTAAATGACTACCGCCCATATCACGACGGTAGGCTTTGAAAGGCTGGTCATGGCTCAGATCAACACCATCATCCTGAAAACCCTAGGCCGTTCAACCTTCAACACCATAGTGCCCACAAAGCTCATCACTAAGCTAAGGCCCCCGGGATTAAACACCTCCCTCTGCAACTGGATCCTGGACTTCCTGGGGGGCCACAACGCAAGGCAACAACACATCTGCCACGCTGATCCTTAACACGGGTCCCCTCAGGTGTGAGTGCTTGGTCTTCTCCTGTACTCCCTTTTCACCCATGACTGCGTGGCCAAGCATGACTCCAACACCATCATTAAGTTTGCTGACAACACAACAGTGATAGGCCTGATCACCAACAACGATAAAGAGGAGGTCAGAGACCTGGCAGTGTGGTGCCGGGATAACAACCTCTCCCTCAATGTGAGCAAGACAAAGGAGCTGATCGTGGACTACAGGAAACGGAGGGCCGAGCAAGCCCCTATTCACATTGACGGGGCTGTAGTAGAGTGGGTCGAGAGTTTCAAGTTCCTTGGTGTCCACATCACCAACAAACTACCATGATCCAAACACACCAAGACAGTCGTGAAGAGGGCACGACAACACCTTTTTCCCCTCAGGAGACTCAGGAGATTTGTCATGGGTCCCCAGATCCTCAAACAGTTATACAGCTGCACCATCAAGAGCATCCTGACTGGTTGCATCACCGCCTGGTATGGCAACTGCTCGGGATCTGACCATAAGGCGCTACATGGGGGTAGTGCGTACAGCCCAGTACATCACTGGGGCCAAGCGTCCTGCCATCCAGGACCTCTATATTAGGCGGTGTCAAATACTCTGAATGGCACACATACACAATCCATGTCTAAACTGTTTTAAAAATCCTTCTTTAAACTATTTCCTCCATTTCATCTACACTGATTGAAGTGGATTTAACAGGTGACATCAATAAGGGATCATAGCTTTCACCTGGAGGGTAGTGCGTATGTCATGGAAAAAGCAGGTGTTCTTAATGTTTTGTATACTCAGTGTAAAGCTTACAGCCTACTGTAACAATACATTGAATGAAGGACTGAGGTAAAGGTGTATTATCTTGTAGATATGTAAGGTCAGTCAACAGATTACTGCAGCTCACTGGAGAATTTTCTCTCACTCACTCACTCACTCACTCACTCACTCACTCACTCACTCACTCACTCACTCACTCACTCACTCACTCACTCACTCACTCACTCACTCACTCACTCACTCACTCACTCACTCACTCACTCACTCACTCACTCACTCACTCACTCACTCACTCACTCACCTGGGGCAATGGTTTTGATCCCACCCTCTCTCCTCCCTCCCTCTCTCCTTCATTCCAAACAGGTCAGGGCCCCATCCCCTCTTACCACCTCCATGGGTGAAGAAAGCACCTGAGAGAGAGGTATTTGGCCCAGAGGGTATAGAGGGAGAGAGAGGGGCCCATGTGTTTGTCTGTACACACCTCATCAACCATCAACCCCTATATCCAAAACACACTCATGCTTCTACTCCCAAGTCTGACAAAAACAGAGAGAGAGAGAGTCACAGAGACACACAGAGAGAGAGAGAGAGAGAGAGAGAGAGAGAGAGGGTGAGCTGGAAACAGGACATACATTCAGCACACACAGTCCGTATGAACATATCAATACCATAGGGATACATTGTATCTGGAAGCTAGGCCTAAGCTGAGTAGTGTAGCAGTGAAGTGGAACACAGCGATCACAGAGTACAGAGTGTATCAGACCTTAATCATGTATCACATCTACCATTCTGTGATTTAATCTGACAACAGAACATGATGCTTGTATGAAAGGACTACAGTGCAGAACTGGTTGAATAAGACCCTGTCTGTGCCAGTCCTTACACATGGACATGATCATACCCACACTAAAATTGTTGACTCTATGGGTCCATAAATGCGCATCAACCAACTAAAATCGTCGACGTAGTTGCACGTGATAAAATGCTACCTAGCTGTTCCCATTACATAACCTGCCACATTTAGCACTATGCTAACCTGACCAGGTGGCGGTGATTATGTCCGGTAACAAATTCTGCATCAGCCAATTACAAATGCTGACGTAACAGAACTCAAATGGCACCATCTGCTAACCAAAGTTATTAAAACACACCAAATTCCTACTGGACCAATATCTCACAGTGTAGCGAACCTGGCTCATGGTAATTTTTTGAATCCCAGGTGAGATATAGTTTTATCCTTTGAAATGTAAAATTACATTTATTTTGATAGTTTGTTGCGAAGGGAAGTGCAGCCAAAACGTAGTAAATAAATATATTTAATAAGGAGCTTCTTGGGAGTCCCTCTTGCAGAGCGACGCATAAGCTACGATGTACGATCAACTTAAATGTTGTATAGACCTCCTTTATCTTTTTCCAGCAAAAGCACATGGATGTGTGTGAAAAAGATAAGCTTTTGTCATATATGCAAAAACATGCCTTTTGAATTTTGGCTAATGCTAGTAGACTAGTCAAGGATGCATCAGGCAATATTGGGACTAAACTTTCTAGACCAAGTAAACCTTAAATTTGGAGGATTAAAATAGCCCTCTGGTGACCAAGTTGACCTATTTTAAGAAATGCCATTGGTTGGTGGATATTTGATGGGCTGATGCGGAATTTGTTAAAGCATAGGGCTAAATAAGCCAGATAATGTAATGGGAAAAGCTAACATGTAGCGTTGTATCACCTTAGCCAAATACATTTAAACTCAGTTTTTCACAATTCCTGACATTTAATCCTAGTAACAATTCCCTGTCTTAGGTCAATTAGGATCACTACTTTATTTTAAGAATGTGAAATGTCAGAATAATAGTAGAGATAATTATTTATTTAAGCTTTTACTTCTTTCATCACATTCCCAGTGGGTCAGAGGTTTACATACACTCAATTAGTATTTGGTAGCATTGCCTTTAAATTGTTTAACTTGGGTCAAACGTTTTGAGTAGCCTTCCACAAGCTTCCCACAATAAGTTGGGTGAATTTTGTCCCATTCCTCCTGACAGAACTGGTGTAACTGAGTCAGGTTTGTAGGCCTCCTTGCTCGCACACGCTTTTTCAGTTCTGCCCACAAATCTTCTATAGGATTGAGGTCAGGGCTTTGTGATGGCCACTCCAATACCTTGACTTTGTTGTCCTTAAGTCATTTTGACACAACTTTGGAAATATGCTTGGGGTCATTGTCCATTTGGAAGACCCATTTGCGACCAAGCTTTTACTTCCTGACTGATGTCTTGAGATGTTGCTTCAATATATCCACATAATTTTCCTTCCTCATGATGCCATCTATTTTGTGAAAGGTGAGCACTGAGTTTGAAGGTAGGCCTTGAAATACATCCACAGGTACACCTCCAATTGACTCAAATGATGTCAATTAGCAGAATTATCAGAAGCTTCTAAAGCCATGACATAATTTTCTGGAATTTTCCAAGCTGTTTAAAGGCACAGTAAACTTCTGACCCACTGGAATTTTGATATAGTGAATTATAAGTGAAATAATCTTTCTGTAAACAATTGTTGGAAGAATTACTTGTGTCATGCACAAAGTAGACGTCCTAACCGACTTGTCAAAACTATAGTTTGTTAACATGAAATCTGTGGAGTGGTTGAAAAATGAGTTTCAATGACTTCAACCTAAGTGTATGTAAACTTCCGACTTCAACTGTATTTAGCTACAATAATGAAGGTTAGTGTTTTTTGGCATTAATCTTCTGGAGGCAGCTCTGCAGAGTTGTCACCAGCTGGCACAGCCACAAAAACATAAAATCTTATTTTAAAACTAACCATAACCACACTGCTAACCCTAATTCCTAACCCTAACCTTAAATTAAGACCAAAAGGCGATTTTGTTGTTTTCATACATTTTTACAATATAGACAATTTTGACTTTGTAGCTGGCCCATCTAGCGGATATCGCTCAGTCCTGTTTCTACAGGTTGTTTAGGTCAAACAACACATAATGGTAAACATCTCCAGTAAAACTAGAATCACACTAAAATAACAGGGTAATTAATAACTGAAGAGATTGCAGATAATAACAAGGAATAGCCAGGAGAACTGAGTCTTACCCCTCTGGAACAAGGAGAGCGGTGGAGCTCCTGTCTCTTTGCACCTCATCCCTCTCTCTCTATGTGAAACTGAGTCATAAACATCTCTCTCTCTCTCTCTCTCTCTCTCTCTCTCTCTCTCTCTCTCTCTCTCTCTCTCTCTCTCTCTCTCTCTCTCTCTTACCCTCTCTCTCTCTCTCTCTCTTACCCTCTCTCTCTCTCTCTCTCTCTCTCTCTCTTACCCTCTCTCTCTCTCTCTCTCTTTTACTCTCTCTCTCTCTCTCTTACCCTCTCTCTCTCTCTCTCTCTCTCTCTCTTACCCTCTCTCTCTCTCTCTCTCTTACCCTCTCTCTCTCTCTCTCTCTTTTACTCTCTCTCTCTCTCTCTTACCCTCTCTCTCTCTCTCTCTCTCTCTCTCTTACCCTCTCTCTCTCTCTCTTACCCTCTCTCTCTCTCTCTCTCTCTCTCTCTCTCTCTCTCCTACCCACTCCCTCTCTCTGTCCTGTTGTGGTCTCTCTCCCCATCCCTTCCTCCCTCCCAGGTCCTGAGCAGATGATAGCGGTTTGTTCAGGCCTTACTCAGCAGAACACCCTAAGCTGACAGAATACCTGTATCTCTCTTTCCTCTTGTTCTGTCCCGTACCCACAGGTGAAAGACCAAAGACTGACTACATCCTCTTTTATTGCTTCTGTCGAGAGCTGAGCTTCTGTCTCTGTCACAAATGGAAAACTATTGACTATATAGTGCACTACTTTTGACCAGAGATCTATGGTCAAATGTAGTGCACTATAAAGGGACTCGGGTGCCATTTGGGACGCACACTGTCTTTTATGTTTTGCAGTGAGGTGAGCTAAATTCTCCTCATGTATTTTATTGGTTTATAGTGAGGAGATCAGTTGTCTATATTGGTTTGTGGAGAGGTAAGTTGCTGTGTAGAAAGCTGGTTTATGAATTCTTGATGTAGTGAGGTAAGCTGTATTTCTTTCTCATTTCCCCTCTGCCCTATGGCTGTAGCTAGCTACTGTAGGCCTGGCCGGGGCTAGAAGGACAGGTGGATAGTCTGACCTCGTAGACTGAATACAGCTAGTTTAACAGACAAAAAGGCACATACAGAATATAATGTATCTACCGAAAATTACCGACAAAATGTCTCTGGGGTTGGCATGGGCAAATGCAGAGTATAAATATGAAAATAGAGAAAGAGAGGAAGGGGAGAGTTGAAGGGAAAGGGAAGAGATGAAAGGAGGAGAAGAGGGTAGAGTGGAAGGGTAAGCAGTGTAAAGTAGGGTTGTGGTCAATTCCATTTCAATTCCATTCAATTCCTAAAGTAAACCAAATTCCAATTCTATTTCCAATGTTGCTAATTGGAAAGTATCAAAGAGAATTGGAATTTCAGTGTACTTCCTGAATTGACTGGAATTGAAATGGAATTGACCCCAACCCTGGTGTACAGTAGCGTAACTAACCCGTAGGTCCATCAGGTTGTTTGCTGTGGACTGGTCCTACTGAGCAAAACTGCTGTTCTCCTGATTCACCAGCAGAGGGAGCCAGCTACACACAAAAATAGGAAGACCTTGTTCAGCTATTTGTTGTCGATATGACAGTAAAAAAAGGTGGATATACTTTCTATATTTGTTTTCCTGCTACCAAGTGTAATCTTTATTTCAGCTAGTGATATCTATAACATTTCAACAATAATTGGCAGGTCACTGTGCTCACCTTGGCCGTGTAAGGCTCCACTGCAGCGGCGGTTTGGCGAGTGAGTGTCCCGTTCTGTCCGATGCTGTTGTCGGAGCTCTGCCCGCTGCCAGCACTACGACTGCTGCCCACACTTCCTGCACTGCTGCCTGCACTGCCAACACTGTTCCTGTCTCCTGCAAGAGGGAGAATGAGGAGAGGGGGAGGGAGAGAGAGAGAGAGGGAGTATAACATTGTGGCAAAGTTTGCTTCCTGGGCTCTGTCACCCCTCGCCAGGGAGGGAGAGAAAGGAAGACAGAAAGAGAGGATCAGTGGAGAAGTGCACAGTACAAGACTGGTTCAAGTTCAGGGAATTAGCTGGGAATGGACACTAGGACAGGACACTTGGAGGGGAACAGGTCAGTAGCATGGGTCTGTAGGTGGGGATGGAGGCAGTAATTTGGACTTTAACAGGGGGGTAGGGTGGTACATCTAGGGGAGTGGGTATGGGGTAGTATGGGTAATTGGGTAGCTGGGTACACACACTCTTACCAGTGTGAGAGTTCCTGAGGACCCATATGTCCTCACTGGGGATAGCTGGACTAGCTGGGGCTGAAAGGAGACTGCCAGGTGTACAGGTACCTAACAAAAACACACACTGTAAGCCAGGACTGGTGGAGGTATGCTGGGGAGTGGGGGCCATGGGGGAGAGCGGGGCCAGAGGACTCCAGGCCAGGGTGACTCTCAGCAGGACTAAGGCGGGTATGGAGTAGAGGGTCTAGGTATTGGGGTGTTGTCAGGGCCCCAATGGAAACGATAGGCCACTTAGTGGACGGAGAGAAGTAGCAGAGGTCGAGAACATCTGTAAATAACTTACCTATTTTAGATTTCGTTTATGATTAAAACACTTTTTAGCCTTAGTCCCATTTCATCCTATTTTAGGTATTGTTGTTTTCTTTTGTTATATTAAACAGTTCACACAAACCTCAAACTTAACTTCCATCATGCACATAAAAGCTTCCACTCCCTTAGTCACAGCCATTTTATTCATTTAATAGTCAGTGATTGTTTTCTATAATATAATGAATATTTAGGCTACCTCTAACTTCCATCATATGCACATTCACATAGCCTTGTCCAGCTAGGCCTACTATCACCTCGTATACCTTAGCTGGCCACATTGGTATTGTGGCAGATTGTAACCAATGCCAGCCATAATTTACCATATACTATAAAACCTTGGCTACAGGTTAAACAATTTACAGCTCAGATTATTTCCCCAATTTACAGCTCACATTTTCTCCCCATCATAACTGTCAAGGGGGTAAATCACAGTGGTTTCCTTGAAAAGGGGATAACTATTACTGATCTACTCATATTTAACAAGTAGCATAGGAAAAAAGCAACAGCAACTCGCATTTGTGGACGGTGAGAGACCGCATATGAATGAATAACAGCACTCATGGGAAAATAGAGCTTCTGTTGTGATCAAAGCAAAAATAGCCTACAGGAAAGTAAGAGAGAGAGTAAACATTATTGTTTCTAGTTGAGGTTAGTTACAAGTCAAGTGTCCTGGCTTCGCATCAGTTCAAAAGATTGACGAGTGACTGAAGAGACCCACCTGGGAGCTGTGTGGGAGAGGCGCGCAGATCAGCTCAATCAGATCGTGCAACTGAAAGATGTAAATTCTGCCAATGAGAGGATTGCATGCTTATGTGTGTACCTGCGTGGTTGTAGTACAGAGTGTAGGAGTCATCAGTCTGGGGGGTGGAGCCATGACTGGTGGGAGGAGGTCTGGAAAGGAAATGCTGCTGCCGTTGACTTGGCAACGAGACCTGACGTGAGAGAGTACCCCCTGCAGACCAGAAGCAGAAAACAAACACAGAGCTTAAAGCAGTGGTATTCAAATTGTTTCAGTGGGGACCCCATTTTATTCACCAGAATTTCTGGGCACCCCACCACACCCCAAATCTAATGACAACCTTAAAATTGCCACATTCAAATTTTTACATAAGCAAATAACTTTCAAGTCATTATATTTTCATCTATCAACATGAAAATAAAAAAGTAAATACATTTACTCAATAAAATTGTATTTTCCAAATTATAGTTTTCAAAAAGATTTGTATTGTCTCTTACAATAATTTTGTCGACCGCACAGTAATTCCCCCGCGACCCCACTAAGGGTACCACTAGGGTTGCACATTTTGGGGAATATTCAGAGGTGGAAACTTTCCATGGGAATTAACGGGAATATATGGGAATTAATGGAAATATATGCAAATTATATTAATACCAGTTGAATGTAGATGTTTTTTGCATTGGATATATTTACCATATCATATGGAGACAGAAACATAAACCTTTTACCTTATCATAAGTAGACATAACAAAAATAGAAATAACAAAAACAATTTAGTTAAAATTGAACTTTAATTAAATGAGTTGACTCTTCAAATGGGATGATTTCACTGAACAACAAAAGAAAGGGAATATTGAATGATCCCCAATGATCCATCGCATCTCCCAAAAACGTAAAATCTGTAAAATGATAGTCTAGAAACTAAAGCTTTGGTTGTCTTCCTCTCAGGCTTCCATGTCTTCTCCCTGGACCTCCTCAATGTCCACCTCTTGAACATCAGACTCTGAGGCATCATCTTCACTGTCACTTTCCAACCTTGTTGAGGATGGCTTGTTGTCAGGCTCAAAAAGCCTCAAATCTTCTATTGGTCAGCCTGTTGCGTGCTTTGGTGTGTGTGTTCCCAAACAAGGACCAGTTGCTCTCTGAGGCGGCTGATGTTGGTGGGATTTGGAAGATGATGGAGGCAACAGGGGAAAGAGCCTCAGATCCACAAAGTCCCGTCCACCAGGTGGCTGATGAGATATGTTGTCACGACTGCAATATTGCATCTCCATCTGCAATATTGCATCATCTTGCTTGGAAGTGTACTTCACCAGACAGACAAGAACCTTGCCCTCTTCCAGGCCAAGGTGGCGAGACACGGTAGTGATGACACCATAGGCCTTGTTGATCTCTGCACCAGACAGGATGCTCTTGCCAGCATACTTGGGGTCCAACATGTACACTGCGGCGTGTATGGGCTTCAGGCAGAAGTCTTCATGCTTTTTGATGTATTTCAGAACTGTAGTTTCCTCTGCTTAGAGCAACAGTGAAGTGGGCAGGGCAGTACGGATTTCTTCTCTTACATCTGCAGGCAGAGTCTGAACATCAGACAGGATGGCATTGTCTCCCTCAATCCGTGCAATGGCTACTGCTATAGGTTTCAGGAGTTTCAGGCTGCTTACCACTCTCTCCCAAAATGCATGAGCAGCACAGCCAATGGGTGTGATGTGAGGGTAGGACTCCTCTACTTTAGACCAAGCAGCCTTCATGTTCACAGCATTGTCTGTCACCAGTGCAAATACCTTCTGTGGTCCAAGGTCATTGATGACTGCCTTCAGCTCATCTGCAATGTAGAGACCGGTGTGTCTGTGCTCTTGTAGAATACTGGTTGAGGGGTGGAGATGATGTAGTTAATTATTCCTTGCCCACGAACATTCGACCACCCATCAGAGATGATTGCAATACAGTCTGCTTTCTCTATGATTTGCTTGACCTTCACTTGAAGCTGTTGAACTCTGCATCCAGCAAATGAGTAGATAAAGCATGTCTAGTTGGAGGGGTGTATGCTGGGCAAAGAAAATTCAGAAATCTCTTCCAATACACATTGCATGTGAGCATCAGAGGTGAACCAGTTGAATACACAGCTTGAGCAAGACATTCATCAGCATTTCTCTGACTACGTTCCGCCATTGAGTCAAAAAAACGTATGATTCAAGGAGAACCATAAGCTGTCGTTAAGGTGTCATTTTCATCTCGAATAGAAGTAGAGGGACTTTTGTCAGAGGTTGCTTGTTGTGAGCGCTGAGGGAACTTTATGCACTTGGCCAGACGATTCTGCATCTTTGTTGCATTCTTCACATATGATTTGGCACAGTATTTGCAAATGTACACAGCTTTTCCTTCTACATTAGCTGCAGTGAAATGTCTCCACACATCAGATAGTGCCTGTGGCATTTTCCTGTAAAGATTAGAAAAACATGAGTAAAAAAAAACAAAATACAATTCCATGTACAGATAAATAGTTAATCAGTTAGATTAAACAACTCCTTTGTAAGATAAATGTTTTAAAATGAAACATGTATGGAAACAGGTGAATTAACACTCCTAAGTTAGCAGGCTCAAGCAAGCTAAAACCCACATGGTAGCAAAAACTAACTAGCAGAAATGGTTAACAAGTTAGAAATGATTTAAACACTTTGCTGTAGGCTACTATTTACTAGTTAACAAAAAATAATGTATGTCATATGAAATATATTCACCCCACCCAGTATTGTAATCAAAATTTACCAGAAAGCATGTAGTCCTTGGCTCAGACAGTGTAGTAGTGTGGGCTCAATAGCATCTCATTAGTGTGCAAGATCTTGAGAATCAGCTGTACACGTCATGGAAGAATGCACTGTGCATGCAGAGGGTTGCAATTCCATTTATTTGGGGATAGTTTAAACAAAATATGCCACAATACCTAGAATTGCCTTATGTGTATCCCACAAAAAAAGGTTCACTGTTATAAGCTAACTTATTTGATGAATTTAAGCAAATTCCCCAAATTCCAGTGGTATTCAACACTTGGCAACCCTAGGTACCACTAGTTTAGATACCACTAGGGGTACCCCGACGTTGAATACCACTGGCTTAGTTAAAGGATGGGGAAGGTGTGTGTGTTTGCAACTAGCACAAACTGTATAGCCTTTTAGAACGTAAGTCTGAGGTTCCACGAGGAGATCCTGCATTCTATCCTTACAGATTCATAAAACCGTGAAGGCAGCTAAATATATGTATGTATCTCCAAGCTCCTTATGTAATAGCTAGTGAATTAATGTGACAAAACGGTGGTAGCAGAGTGGATCGGCAGGAGCTTTCATTCCCATAGAGCCATAGAGAGGGCTTTCATATCAGCACTACTGCTGAGGGAGGCTTACTAGGCTCTCAGTGTGTGTGTCCACGAGGCAGTGGGATGCTGACACTCTGCAGTGGGATGCTGACACTCTGTTGACACTATCACGCAGTACACACACACACACACACACAAAAGATGAACACACATACACACTCAAAGCCGAACACACACACATTGCTGAGTTTGCCTCTGATAAGTTTGCTCTCATAGCAAGGACCTGTCAACGACTCAACTGAGCTTTCAACTGGGATTTCCACACACACACACACACACACACACACACACACACACACACACACACACACACACACACACTCCTAACGCAGTGTCAGGGTTTTGGAACTGAGCTGACACTTCCCAATCTGGCCCTGATAATCTGATTAAACGGTGTGTGTGTGTTTGTGTGTCTGCCTCTGTGTGTGTGTGTGTGAGTTTGTGTCTCTGCCTCTGTGTGTGTGTGTGAGTTTGTGTGTCTGCCTCTGTGTGTGTGTTATTTGAGAGTTTGTTTCACGACCTCTAGCTCAGTTAGGGCTGCTTTTTGGAATACCACTGGTTTGTGGCTGCATGCTGGCACGTGAGTGTGTCTGCGTGCACATGTATGTCTGGGTGTACGCTTCGGCATGTGTGATTTGTGTGAGTGTGAGTGTACCTGCTCTTCTGCTGATGACCTCCACTACAGACGGAGGGAAGTATCCAATCCGGTCCGTTCCTCTCTGGTTGTCATGGATATAACCTTTCCACCTCCCGTCCATGTGCTGCTCCAACACCTGAAATCAACCATTCATCATTCAGCATTATAGTTGTGCTATTTGTGTGAATGTGCGTTGATTATAAGTGGTTATTGGTCAACATCTACCCACAGAACCGTTGTGCCACCTGACGTGAGAGCTGTTACACTGAAGTCTAGGTCATAGTCATTAGTGCACACTGTAGCAAACTGTTTTGCAACGATAACAAGAGTTTCTTATTGACAAGTTCTGGCAGTCCCAGTCCCTCCATTTTCTTCAGTTTGGTGAGTGAATACGACCCTGCTTGTGGTGTGCACATAAAACCAAACACATGCATAATAGCTAGTATTCTACGTCTCATCTATCTCTGTATGAGTAATGGGCTTATTAACATTCCAATGAGGGCAGGGTGTGTGTGCATGCATGCAAGCTTTTATGTGTGTGTGTGTGTGTGTGTGTGTGTGTGTGTGTGTGTGTGTGTGTGTGTGTGTGTGTGTGTGTGTGTGTGTGTGTACAGGGTTAGAGAGGGCTAGGGAAGACAGGGTTGGCACAGGATAGCGTACAGTACACAGCATCCCCACTGCCCACTGTGTGTGTGTACCAGGCCAGCTGAGAGGATCTATGGAAGACATGCCCCAGGGAACACTGAACACTCCAATGGAAGAGCTAACGCACACAAAGACACACACTTTCTGAGCGAGTCTTAACAAATGCCCAGAGGGACCAAAAACTAATATCAGAGAGTTCAGACAGTGTAGCTAGCACAGTACACAACAACACAAGTTCAAGCACTGTGAAAGGAACAAACACACACACACACACACACACACACACACACACACACACACACACACACACACACGGCTTGCAAATGGTGATGTCTCAAGCATTGGAATGCACTAACTAAAGACCAACTGACAGGAGCGTGTCTTTGCCTGCTAGGTACCTTAGAACAACCTCCAGCTCTACTCTAACTTCTTACACAGTGTAGTTAATTGACCCTAGACATACCGCCAACACAGCAGCATACCTCACACACATAATTACAAACAAACCGTTGACAACTTAAGAGTACACCAAATTACCCCAAAACTCCACACCTCACTCCACAAACAAAACTTACACGCTAACAGTAGGTACACCAAATTAAAATACCTCACACCATTACCACAAACCTCTAGAATTCCCCCTCACAATACAACTACCTCAGGACAGAAACAAATGTGATTTTTTACTTTTAGGCACGAACACGCACGTATGTACGCACGCACGCAAGTGTACCATAATGAGGTCTCCTGCTCGGAGGTTGAGGGCTGTAGGGTCATGAAGGTTCCAGTAGTCCTTCACAGCTCTCACCTGGAGAGACCCTAACGCTTCTAGACAGAGAGAGACACACACAGAGAGAGAGAGAGAGAGAGAGAAAAGCGTGAACTGGAGAATGCATAGGAAACAATACACCACCCTGGGGAAATATAGAGTGGAGCAGTAGGTCCAGGAATCTAAGAGAGTAATATGCAGGAGAGGAGTCCTATTTATCTCACCTCGTAATAGTATCTTGATGTCCTTGCTGGCTGACGAGGTGGTGAACTGGTTAACGTTGTCCAGAGCTGTCTGGTTGTACGTGTTACGCAGGTTTACATCAATACCAGCCTGCATTGACACACACACACACACACAGATCGTTAGGTTCCAACACATATGCATGCAAGCACACACACACACACACATATTGTTAGTCTCCATACACACACACACTCCTTAGAAAGTATGGGTAACTGCAGCCCAATATGGTGACCGGAATATGGGTGAGTGGGTGTGTCGAAAGGAGTGGGCGTATGGAAAGCGAATCAGCTAATTGGGTAGATTTGTTGCCACTCAAGACTGTTTTGCGTGGCTGATAGGGCTGCACTACGAGTCGATAGTGTTGAATATTTTAAGATTTTGTTTATTGATGCCCATGAGTCTGAGAGGGGTTACAATTAGAAGGACATCATTCCACTGTCCGACGGCTCATCTAAAAATTAAGACAATTCCAGACCACTGGCAATCTACCTTGGACAGGTCGTCCCACCAAAGTCAGCCAAAGCTGACCGAAAGATGCTCATAGAAGTCTCTAAGAACCCCAGGGTAACATCAAGGGATCTACAGGCCTCTCTTGCCAGAATCAATGCCAACGTGCATGAGTCAACTGTCAGAAAGAGACTGCACAAACTTGGCCTACATGGGAGGTCAGGAAGGAAGAAGCCTCTGCTCTCAAAAAAGAGACACAGTCACCATACTGGGATGCAGCTACACCCTTATTGAAGAACAACAACTCTCAACATCTCCCCTTTTTCTAAAAGCAACCTACTCTGTGCAGTACTTCTCTTGTGAGTGTGACTATCAATCCTTAGCCAGTCTGTTTCTGTGTACGCTAACTCCAGTTTACGTTATTCCTTAACTATAACCATAGCAACTCCAGCAGGTATATTTCACTGGTCATTCCCCAAAGCCACCATTCCTTCCAGTTCTCTGCTGCCAATGACTGGAACGAACTGCAAAAATTCTAGAAGCTAGAGGTTCCTATCTCCCTCTCTAACTTTAAGCATCAGCTGTCAGAGCTGCTTATCGATCACTGCACCTGTATATAGCCCTTCTGTAAATACCCAAATTCTTCTAACTCATACCCATATTTATTATTTTTTGCTAATTTTGCACTCCAGTATCTCTATTTGCACATCATCATTTGCACATCTATCACTCCAGTGTTAATTCTAATTTGTAAATCATCTCGCCACTATGGCCTATTTATTGTCCTACCTTCCTAGCATTTTGCACTACATTTGCACACTCTGTATATAGATTCTCTATTGTGTTATTGACTGTACGTTTGTTTATTCTCATGTGTAACTCTGTGTTGTTTTTTGTCGCACTGCTTTGCTTTGCCTTGGCCAGGTCGCAGTTGTAAATGAGAACTTGTTCTCAGCTGGTCTACCTGGTTAAATAAAGGTGAAATAAAAAAATAAAAAAATAAAAATCATTAATTCCTTTGTCCGTGTCGTGTTTGGATTAGACAGAAACAGCATCCAGTCTTATGCTTCTTCAGTAGATGCCTCAGTGGATGCGTCCAAATGGAACCCTATTCCCTATATACAGAAGTACACTAATTTTGTCTAGAGCCTGTGCACTAAATAGGGAATAGGGTGCCATTTGGAACGTAGCTAGTAAAGAGACTTAGATGGTAGTGTTAAGTCTTACGTCCAGCAGCAGGCGCACCACTTCAGTCTTGCCATAGAGGGCAGCCTCGTGCAGTGAGGTCCCAGCCTTAGTGGCTCTGTTGATGTCTATACCAGCCTTCAATAGCAACCTGAGAACCAAATACACACAGACAGGAGGTTTTACACACAACATACATTACTACACACACACACACACACACACACACACACACACACACACACAACAGGAGCCCAGCTGTAGGAATGCTTAAGGTATCAGATTCCAGACAGTTGTGGATGTGGTGGAGGAAATTTGGGGTTGCGTCCCAAATGGCATCCTATTCTCTACATAATGCACTACTTTTGACCAGGGCCATTGCTCTGCACTATGTAAAGAATTTGGGAATGCCTGGCATGGGCAGGGAACGTCAAAGAGATGATCCACAGACTCCCAAAATAAGAGAGGGAAGGAGAGGGTAGAGGAGAGAGGAGGAGAGGAGGGAAGAGAGGGAGGAGAGGAGGGTAGAGGAGGAGAGGAGGGTAGAGGAGGAGAGGAGGAGAGGAGAGAAGAGGAGAGGAGAGGAGAGAGGAGAGAGGAGAGAGGAGAGAGGAGAGAGGAGAGGAGGAGAGGAGGGTGGAGAGGTAGGTGAGAGAGGACGGAGGAGAGAGAGGAGGAGAGGAGGGTAGAGGAGGAGAGGAGGAGAGGAGGGAGGAGGAGAGGAGGGTAGGTGAGAGAGGACGAGAGGAGAGAGGAGGAGAGGAGAGAAGAGGAGAGGAGAGGAGAGGAGAGAGGAGAGAGGAGAGAGGAGAGAGGAGGAGAGAAGGAGAGGAGGGAGGAGGAGAGGAGGGTAGGTGAGAGAGGACGAGAGGAGAGAGGAGGAGAGGAGGGAGAGGGAGGAGGAAGGTGAGAGAGGACGAGAGGAGAGAGGAGGAGATGAGAGAGGAGGAGATGAGAGAGAGGAGAGGAAGAGAGAGGAGAGAGGA